>CM061920.1:1488469-1727534 GCA_031002005.1 Vandiemenella viatica
GGTGGCCCTCGACATGTCTCTCTCTCTCTCTCTCTCTCTCTCTCTCTCTCTCTCTCTCTCTCTCTCTCTCTCTCTCACTCGCCACAGAGACCAACTTGTTTTCATATCAGAAGAGACGATGAAGATATCCACCAACAAACACTGCAGGAAAAATTGTTATTAAACATGCACAAAGTGTCATTTTTCCATGAGGTCCCGTTTTGTTGCAACCAGCCATGGAAGCGACAGCAATGTCATTGTGTTTGTTGCAGAGTACGTGTCGGGTCGCTTTGTTTTATTCGCGACTGCCAAATCCGCCGAGCCAGCCTTGGCCTCGTGTCACGTACGAGCCGAGGCTAAAGTCCTTGGCTGCACACACAGTGTACATACACCCAGGCACACTCGCTTCCACGCTCCAACCTGGCCGCTCGCAGTCAACCAAGCCTCACAAACCCACTCTGCACCTCTAGTTTATAACTCTGCGACGTCTCAATTTCGACCAACAACCTGCGGGACACTGAAAGAAATAAAGAGAAAAGTGCGGTTGTTCATCGAAACGATTGTCAAACACCAGTTCGATATACTACTCGGTGAGCGTGAACCAGAGGTCCCCGAAGTGGTCGATAAATACTAAACGAGATCAATTAAACTGTCTAGGCAAAAATAACAAAGTTACAATAAAAATCAGGCCAGTAAATAAAATTAAAGCTCATTCTCTGGATTCCCGTCTGTTTGCGAAGTTATCTGAAGAAAATACTGAAGCTTTCAGCCAATCACTTTTGGACTCCGAGGTGAAGAGGTGATAGTTTGTGGGGGCTCGTCTGAGGATCTCCTTAGCCATGTATATCCACCGCTATGCGACAACTTAAAACAGTGAAGACCTTCATTCGAAATTTATTCCAACTATAAATAATTTTGTTGTTACTTTTTGGAATTATAATAACAGTGGAAAAATCTCCTTTATTCTGTTAATGTTACTGGGTGGATTTTCTAACATACGGGAACTGAATGCTATTACGCTGAGTTGTTATGCATTCGAATCCCCGTCCGGGCATCCAGGGTTTGGTTTTACATGGTTTACCCAAATCACTCCAGGCGAATGCCGGGATGCTTCCTTCAAAAGGCGATGGCCGAATTCCTTTCCGTTCCTTGTCCCCACTCCCGTCCCGCCTCTAATGACCTCGACGTCGACGAGGCGTAAAGCCATAAGTAAAAAAAAAAGGTTGTAATTCAGGTGTCCTTATTGCTTAGCATCAGAAATGATTTAATGTTTTTATTACATACTTAATTTAGCGATCGAAAAGAAGGCTAATATCCTATGAAGAGGTCGATGGCATAAAAAGATTGGGGACGGTTGATCTAGAGCAGGGGTCCCCAAAGTGGTCGATACCGACCCCTTGGGGTCGATAAGAGATCTCCCGGGGTCGATTAATACAGAGGGGTCGAAAGTGAAGTAAATGGTGAAACTTTCAACCAATTACTTTTGCTCACTGAGGTAAGGTGGTTGTCAAGAGGTGATAGTAACAGTATTAAGAGTTGAAGAGTGCCTCAGGAAGGTGGATCCATCGCTATGTGACAAATTAAAACAGTACAACAACCATCTGCTCTTTTTGGCAGGTCTTTATTTGAAATGTATTCCATCTATCCATAGTTTTGTTCCTATTTTTTGAGATTATAATAATAGTGGAAAATATCTCGTTTTTCTGTTAATTTTATTGGGTGGATTTTATAAATTATTTCGTTGAGTTGTTACGCAGGCCTCCTTATTGCTTAGCATCAGAAATGCCAAAAATGATTTAATGTTTTTATTAAATACTTGTAGGGGTCGATAAGAAGGCAAATATCGTATCAAGGGATCGACGGGGTAAAAAGTTTCGGGACGCCTGATCTAGACTGTGGTGGTTATGAGTGCGAACTGATACGCGGGGAGTGCACCAGAAGAACTGGCGGTCGCGTAGTAAGGTCGTGCGTGGCTGCCCGAGACAGTGGCTCGTGTCTGTTCCCTGCAACACGTCACTACACTGCCAATTGCTGGGTGGGATAAAACGCGGCAGAGCAGGGAAACTTTCAAGCCAACCTCTAGCTTCATATGGCGTGGTGCAGCTATGTCGCTAGATGACGCATTGTCCTGTTGATTATCGGCGTCAGTCCATACCGCAAACGCAACAGCTAGGGGCACCAAACCACTCTTCATTGTGCTACGCACAATTCTTGTTTTCTGACAGGTAACTGGTGTGACGCAAGAAGAGGGGGAGAGACTCTCATCGCGATCGTGGAATGCCATCTGTCTGCGGAACCAGCAACTTGTGTTCTATGTGATAGCTGTTTGTTTGTTATTTATTTTTTTGTCCTGCACATAAAGTAATGCTATAGCGGACACACTGTCACGTAAAACGTGTGCAGAATGTGAAACGTGTGTGTGTTTGCTACTCGCTTAGTCTCGAGGTAAGGAGAGAGTAGTGACTAGTGATGTTTATGTGTTGGGGGTTTTAGTACCGTGTGGTTGGCAATTCACTTTCCATGTTTCGCGTCGAGTTTTATGGCCGAGCAGGGCAGTAAAACTGAAATACTCTCTGGCCGGGGCTGGCGCAGGTCACTGGAGAGTGCCTCAGTGGCACTAAACTCGCGACACCGCCCACGCGCGGTACAAAGCACGAAACACTGTGCAAGGTGCGTTCGCAGGCCTCCACCCTCAAAGGCACCCAACACTGCAAAACGTGACGAAACTGGCCAAGGCCACAACTCACTAACTACCTCCAATCACAGTAAGCTAAGTGCACTGTAACCGAGCGTGGTGGTGTAACGGCTAGCGTTCTGGCCTCGCATTCGGGAGGACGCCGGTTCGAATCCCCGTCCGGGCATCCAGATTTGGGTTTTCCATGGTTTCCCAAATCACTCCAGGCAAATGCCGGGATGCTTCCTTAAGAAGGCCATGGCCGAATTCCTTCCCATTCCTTGCCCCCCATCCTTTCCCGTCTCTAAAGACCTCGCTATTGAGAGACGTAAATCAGTTTAAAAGAATTGCACTCTAGTATGTATACCTAATTGTGATGACATTCATACACATCTGCCCTAGAAAATTTACAAACTCGAATCGTATTCCAGAAAACATTGCTCTAGACACCTCGACCAAACGTGAAACGCGTCCGAATAAAACGCGTTGCAAGATGGGTTATAATTTATTCTTCTAACAAGCGACTGCGGAAGAAATGACCTGCAACAGTTATATATTAGAACAGCAATTCCGAATTAGTGGTACGCGTCACCTACGGGTACGCCAAGAAATCGTTAAGATAATTTTTAAAAAATTACGCAAACATTACTATTTAGAAATATTTTTTGGACATTTGTTGATTTTCTGTCACGTTTGTTATTGGGTTAAAATTTAATAAGTTGAGAAAAATCGATTTCATTTTTTATTTACCATTTCAGCTATAGGGGATGCGCGAGGTTGAACTGTTTCTTGAACAATTATGGCCGACATTTTAGTAAGTACTATTTTTACGCCACTGAGGGTACTCAGTCGTAGCTGAGGGTAATTACCTGCAGAAGAATCCACAGGAAGAACTCGGTGGAGTAGCTGCTTGGTGGGACGAGGCCATTGCTTCCGAGGAAGTTTGCGGTATAAAGAGGTTTTAGACCTGTATCTGTAGGTAGGAAAATGTTCAGGATGGTGGATGAAATTATAGTAAAGAACAGCGAAAGAAGAATGATTAGAATGGCGGAGTATAGAGGAGGTTAGCTTGTAGTGAGGATGTGTGTCACGGTGTACCGCGCCCATAGCTGGCGAGGCCGGCCCTCTTTGTTTTCGCACCGAAATAAATTACCAATTCGGTTTGGCCTCCACTGGCGCGCGTGAATGTCGCTAATACATACCAGCAGGAGGAACAGCTGTCACGAGCACAATGTGAGGAGATAATAGAGACACGTCGAAACAGCGAGCAGGCGGAGTGGGAGGTAAACAGAAAGGAGACGTGCGACGCGGAACTCTCGGTAGCGAAAGCAGTCGTGCCGACTCAGGTTCGTTGGGTTCGCCGCGTCTGCCAATCCAAAGGCGATATTCCACGAGCGAACAGTCGACAAATGTTTAATCTGTGAAACATTGCCGTCCATCGTATATTGTAGAATTGTACTGAGTGGAATCTGAAAAGAAACAGCTCTGTGCAGTGTCAAAGCAATTCGAAAGGGGCCGCTTGGTGGGTATGCAGCGTACATAAACCACGTTCAGAGCCAGGCCACGTAGCTTTTCACTCACATTATTTGTCACAGTTAAAACAAGGTACAGAACAGACAACTGCATCCGAATATTTATTTGCGTCATCTAATTATGTTTACGATAATCTGACAAGAGAAAACAGTAAAAAAAACGTCTTCTGGAATGAGTAGCGAAAAAATCTTAGTGCTACGCGAGGGGGTTAGAGGCAAGACACCTCGGGTTGCGTGAGGGGAGGGGGTTCGCAGGAGGCCAGAGTGGACGCACGTAGTTTATGGACGCTCCCTGACTACACTGGGCAGAGCGCTGGATATTCTGTCCTACCTGTCGCCTGGTCCGAGTCGGCTGCGAATGCACCACTCTCGTGCAGCCACATACCTCCTAATGAGAGCATATAGAGAGTACACTTATCTTTCCGACATGGCTTTTGGTTGGTGTATGAGGCACAGCATTGCCACTGACAGTCTGGTTAGAGCCGTTAGCACCTCAGCGAAAACCACACAGTCGCTGAACGTGCTCTCTTACGATCGAATATCCCAGGTATATAAACAGAGCACTCGGTCGTTAATACGCTCAAACTACTTCCGGGATTTTCACGGGGTTTTAAACTTTATGAGGTATCGCCGTAGGACGAAGATAAGCTGACAGTTGTAGAAAAAAGTGTGCGCATATTGAACCGTTCCACGGTATCCATTCGAAATTGTTTGTTCCTTGGCGCTAACAGAAATATTTGCAGAGATAGCTTATATCTATGTCGAGTACAGCATGGGACGACCTAGCAGTTCCCTGCACTCACACGCTATCACGTGATCAAATCATACTTCGATTATAATCCTGAAGGAACATTGTAAAGCAATTTCTCCTCGCAACGGAAACAAATGGGTAACGCTGTATTTTACTCCGAATTTAAACTGTAGTGAACTTACTGTTGTTTTGCAGTGGTTGAAGGACCAGTGCTTTGGTAACTATCTGTTTAACACAGTGATGGCCCACCTTGACTAAGTTACTGGCAGCTTCTAATAACAGTTACTTCGCACGCGCCTGTTAATATTATTTGCTAAAATAAACCAAAGTGCAGTCCGAACTACTTTGCAGTAACAAGGCGAAGTTCTATAGGAGACGAACGTCAATTTCAAGGCCTTTAACGGCCGAGAAGGGGATTCAAACAGATTATCTCTCTATTCTCAGCCAAGCGACTTGATCAACTTTTATTTTAAAAAATATCTATCTCCTACTTCCATGTCGGTCATCTATTTCTCTCTTGCTTTGCCTTCTTTGGCTCTAGTTTCATCGCAAGCATGGTGAGGTACGTTGAAGTAATTTATAAGGTAAGAGACGAACTTAATTATTGCAACGAGCCATTAGACAACACAAGCGAAAGCAGCGTGGATGATTTAGAATGTATGTTGGTATGCGTGTTTAAAACTGTCGGCAAATGGATGAGTTTCGAGTGTAGAACACCCGTATAGTAGCGTGTACTACATTTTTCGAGTCGGCGTGAAAGTTTGTGTATGCGTGTGGTATCAGTTGAACAGCCATTTAAAAATAATGAAATGGCTGCTGCAATTTCTTTTTATGTAAGACGACGCGGAATGGCGTGAGAGAAGAA
This sequence comes from Vandiemenella viatica, assembly GCA_031002005.1. NCBI lineage: Eukaryota > Metazoa > Arthropoda > Insecta > Orthoptera > Morabidae > Vandiemenella > Vandiemenella viatica. Next base: position 1,494,271 of record CM061920.1, read on the forward strand.
GGGTATGAATGGCGACACAGGTGAGAGGGCAGACAAAGGGGCGGACTGGCCGGATTAGCGGGGACACTGCATTCAGGGACTGCAGACAGCGGTAAAGATATAGTTTAAACAGTGGACCCTGCATATCTGTCGGTTCTGACTGAGACCAGTCGCTGAATAATACTGTTCCTTTGGGGGTTCACGCGTCTGGTTTTTTTTTTTATAATTACTAATTGCTGTTATTGTTCATTCATGTTTATCTTGTAATTCCTGTTGAAAGGAGTTTAATGGTAGTAATTATTGATTTTTCCTTTGAGTAATGATTTTATGCTTCTGTTTCTGATGCAACATTCGGATTTATTTCTTTTTAAAATATTTAAGTCATATTTTATGAATCGATACATGTAAATAGAGGAATACTTAAAGTTTTGATAAAGTATAATTGGCGTGTGATAAAATAATAAGTATAATCTATGTAAGACGGGTAGGTATGACAGGAGTGATGTGTGTTGGTTTGTTCTGCTGGACTTGGATAATTCGAGTATGTATGTTGGTTTGTTCTGCTGGACTTGGATAATTCGAGTATGTATGTTGACTGTATGTGTGGTTGTGGGCTCCACTGGTCGTTGGCTGGTAGCGGCGCCTTGCTTAATGTGGGCTCTGCTAATGAGGACCATTGTCTTAATGCGCCAGCCTCTGTCCAAACACTCAGCGGCCCCGCGCCAACAACACACAGTACATACGCCGAGATTACAGAGTACTAGCACACATTTTATACGCTATAACAGATTTCCACCAACAACTTCCGCACGGGTTTTACTAAACTGATTTTATAAGGTGACAAGAGGCACGAAATACACAAATAAAATGCTTCAGCCTCCATACTAACAGTCATTTCTCTGTTCCTAGCTGCCTTTAACACTCTAATAAAGTATTTCTCGTTTTTCTTACCGTTAATGTTGAAATGCCTAATAAAATAGAACCTACTCCGTTTATACTCCCCGTCCGTTACGGTGGTATACTGAGATTTGGCTGCGCGCGTTATAGCGGCGCTACAAAGAGGTATGCCGGCTCCAGATGGAGGACTGCAGCCCGCGAGGAAGACGAGAAGTCACAAGGCGAGCACTCAAAGACGGCGACAGCCGCGTTACGCCTGCGGGTTAGAGCACCCGTGCGGCACGACGAGGTGGTACGTCTGCGGGCTCCCCACGTACACTTCACCTTCACGTTTTTACTATAGGTCTACAAATAAAACAGTTTCAAGTAATACTACTTCTCATTCAGCAAGTATTAGATATGTGAAGAAGCGTTTCTTATTGACTTGGTTTTTATTTATGTAATGAATAGAGTTTCTCTTTCGGCAACTTCATTTATTATGTTTTATACTGGTTCATATTCATATTTACTGCAGGGAAACAGATGCTTTGATAATTATTGGAAGGAACAGAATTAGAGTCGTTAGTAGGACTAATTTGTATTTTCCGAGTTATGAAAGTGAGGCAAGCTGTTACGGTAATCCTGTTCTTATCTACTCACGACTCTCCTCTTGAGCAGACCTGGACTGAATGCAGCCTGCAGCCGGGTCATTAGCGGTGCGGCGACAGCGCAAAGCCCGCCTTCTGCCGTCCGCGTGTATTTCGTTGTGTGAGTTGACTACTTTGCAGCTCGAGTCGCTCGTATTAGCGTGGAATCAGAGTGAGGTCCTGTAGTGAGCCAGCTCCAATGAGACGTTGCCACTTTAAACAACAGTTCTACCGCCGCAGTTGGGAACCCTGTAGGCGTTTAGTTGAGGGATGCGGGGACATGGGAGAATGTAAGGGGTAATATAGGTAAGTGATCTCGTTACGCGTTATGAGGTGTTATTCCGGAACCCCGCCCCCTCTCGTGACATGTGAACGAACCCCCCTCCCTCCCTTACTTCACGTCAGGTAATTAACGGACGCCCCCTTGTGTAGCGCTATTGCTGTCTGTCGTTTTAGCATGGTCCACTCTGTGCTGGGGAGCTTCCAGGACACTTGACAGTGGCGCGACTTTCCTGCCGTCTTGTTTGAAGGATTCTATCCTGTTCCTAGCTGCTATTATGCAAGCGCTTTAACACTGTCCAGCATCCAGTAAGGCGGGAATAGCAACACGATTAGCATCTCACTTCCGTCGCTATCGAAACTCTTATCTGCAGAGGATGATGATGCGGTGGCACAGACTTCTGTTTGCGATGATTTCCGTAAATCTCTACAGGCAAATGAAAACGGCGTGGCCCAATTATTTAGCGCTCCTCGCGCCCAACCCTCTGCCACATCTAGTGACGCAAAGCCGCAACAGAGTCGAATATTAAGTGGAGCTTGTGTTGTCCAGTGGCAGCATACCAGACTAGTGCGACACAGCACACACATGCTTCCGGTAGGGCGCTGTACACCTTGTTTGCGCTATTAACTTCACTCATTTCCATGACCTGTACAATTATTTGTCGTATGTTTGAGCTCTGAACATCCTAAATAGTTCCCTGCGAAGGTGGTTGCACATAAAACACTCGTGTTTTTTTCTGATATGCGTTATCTTATCTGCTAACTGGTAAACAGATATCGCAACCTAACGTTTGCGTCCTTCACAAAGTCACGTGATTCAACGAGTAACGTCCAGAAAAAAAATTGTAGCCGCAGCTTTGAGAAGCTTTGCACCGCTTCAGTTTATGACTTCGCCCGTTTGTGCGTCCGTCCCACCATAGTAACCTCTGAACGTTTCATCTTGCAAATTCCTAACTCGGCACAGCTTCAGTTCACACTTAAGGCCCGTTCACACTAGCGGTCAGCTCAGCTCAGGTCAAAAATCGCTATACACGTAATCCAATGGGAGCATTCACACTACGCGGTCCGCTCAGGTCAGGGCAAGGCAGCTCAAAACTGAAGATCAACAACGGTCAAGACCTGAGCTGAGCTGAGCTGACCGCTAGTGTGAACGAGCAACGGTCAGGTCAGGTCAGATCAAATGGGCGGCGAACGTCTGAAAACTTGCTTGTAAGCAATATAAAAGAGTAATGAATAAAAAATAAATATTTTAACGGTATGTTGTTTCTGTTTATTATAAAGTCGGCCAAATTTTAATATAAATTCAAGTATTATTACCCATTTTAGTACTGCCAAGGTACAGACCCTGTTTCCGAATTAAAAAAAAAATTGAATTTATTTCTTGAATCAAATGCTTCTGTACGAGCGTTAGCACCCAAACAAAGAATATTTGTAAAATAGGGTTTCTCTCGTTCACCCCGAAATTCACTTTCTACATGGCATGAAATTTTATCCTTCCGTAAATAATTGTACAAAATACATGTTGGTTAAATTGTGTTATCAATTAATCCTGGAGCAGAATTAATTTTTCTAAAATAAATTCGAAATCTTTGAGCTCTAAAATATCAAAAGCATTTCCCGCCACTCGCCTCTCACGGCATAGCCGGTAGTTAGCATTCTTTTTTCTCTTGATCTGTTTGCGCATGAAACTCTGGATACACTCAGAACCATCCTCTTTTTGATCTCGACGTATTTTTAGGCCTTTGATCCAAAATCATTGCGATTTAATTGACGTTGGGGTAGAAAACGAAATGAAATGGCCTCGTCAACGACTTGATCTGACCTGAGCTGAGCTGACCGCTAGTGTGAATGGACCTTTACATAAAATTCAAAAATCGTCGAACGTTAAAATAATTACAGCGGGTTCGGTGGTAAGGATACCTCAACAAAAAGTTCCGTGTAGGTGATTTTGACGCGCATCACATGAAACGCGACTCTGAAATGCTAATTAATACCATATATTCACTGTTTCGATGGCGACATTCGATCGAAAGCATTAGCCAAGTTTGTGCTTAGGTTGAATTTTAATTTAATTGGTTCCATGTTTCCATTAACTAAATAGCATGTGAGGTAATGGTAAAATCTTATTTCTTAGTCAGTCACAAAATAAAACCTTTTATAAACAAAAAAAATTTGTATTTCGCATAATAATTAATTTAAAAGAAAAAAACAGTTTGTTGTACTGGCTGTGGTTTGAACAGCAGCCAACACGTTCCTTGTACCATATTATTCAATAATATTTTTATATTATAGCCACGAAATATAAAGTCCATCGAAATATTATGCAAGAAATACGTAACGTTTTGATATTTCTGAATTATCAAATCGCTGCGGTAGTTTTCACGGAGTTCACGTTGAAATGATAGACGAGCGCTGGTTGCTTAGATTTATGATAGTATAGATGTGATAAAATTCACTAACAAGTCTGTTTTGAAATAGGTCTCATAATCGTTTGCGAGATTATCTTGCTGATGTTATAAATAAGTCAAACGGTTAATAAAATGTGAAGTAGGTCTTAGAAATATTTCGATTTTTCCCTTGATATTTGTTTCTCGATTCATGAAATTTTATCTACTACTATAATATATAATGTTTGGTCAAAAATATATACTAAAGAATAAAATTTGTCAAAATCATTGATTTAGTTTTGGAAAAGCACACCAGAAATATCTGTGTAGTTTTCAAGGCTCCATATCGCTTTAAATTTTGAAAGTATTTTGGATGAGTATTTTCCGAAATAAAGGAGAATTTGATTTTTATGCTTTTTCTCCAAAATTTATTAGTAAAAAGAAATCCTAACCTTTCCAGAGATCGCGGATTGGCGTAGAAACATAGTTAAACCAACCCCGCACTAAACGACGTATAATTACTTTCGCTCGCACGATTGTTCCAAATTTTACCCTCATAGTCGTCTTGTACAGGGCTGAGGAGGTGTGAGGGAGGGATGAGTCATTCGGATGCCGCCACGGCTCGAGCGCTCGTACAACCTGAGAGCACTGCTCTGCACACCCGACTGTCCCCAACGTAACATGAGAAGTGACGTCACGGCTGACTGTGTCCCGTCCGGCCGAGCAGACTGCACCTGCTGGCGTCCGCCCACGACGCCTCCGCTTAAGGCAGCCATTACCGCGCGAATATTCATACGCTCCATCCTGCCCTGCCCTCACGTAGCAGGACGCCACTCACTGCCAGGGACACGTCCATGTCCTTCCTCCTGGTCCATTACCCAACCTTCTCACTATACACGAGTGTCCAGGAATCAAAGGATAATCCTGGATACCCTATATATATATATATATATATATTCGGAAACTGCTCTAACGATTTGGATGAAATTTCATATTTAGATAACGTATTCTTTGTTAAGGTTTCCTGAATAGGTGTCTTCCCTGCAAAAACGCGATTTTACAAAAAAAAAGTAATTTTTGTATTTGGTATCTCGGAAACTGCATTAACGCCATCTCGTAGACGTTTCAGGTACCAGTAAGCTGGGCTGATGTTAGTTAAGTTCTCTTTGGTTACAGCAAGGAACTCTTACAACTTTAAACGAATATTTTTTGTACACTAGCTGAGCCGTGCGAGTAGTATTGTGGTCAGTAAACGAATCTTTAACTGTGGCCCTGATAAGGGCTCGCCTATTGATGTTTCTGGTGTGAAAGGTTTGGCCGGCATTATACCGTTGTCCAGGGATCGCCCGATTGCTTCTGATAACGTTTTCAAATCGCAATCTTCGGGAAGGTTAATTAAAGCCTACCCTAGTTGATAGGCTTTACCAGCTTTCGGGCATTGCACCACCCAGTATCCGCAGAGAAGTGGCTGCGAACAAGGAGAGGACCAAAGTAGAACGGGAAAGCGCTCATCCACTGCACGGCCATACACCACCAGCCCAGAGACTCAAGTACAGGAAAAGCTTCCTGAGAACATCACGGGAACTAATTGGGTCACCTGAAAAGGCAAGAGTACAGTTATGGAAAATGAGGGTCCCTAACATCTCGGGACCACTGACAGTTGCAGAGCGCTTGCCACCTGGTCATGTAGAGTGGCGGTCCTTAAATCGATTGCGAACAGGAGTGGGCAGGTCCAAGCAAAACCTAATGATATGGGGTTATACTGATGCTACAACTATTAAGTGCGAATGTGGTGAAGACCAAACTACGAATCATATGCTCGAGTGCCCTATGTGCCCATCATCCTGCAACAATGAAGACTTGTTTCAAGCAACACACAATGCAATTGAGGTTGCGAAATACTGGGCTAAGTGTGTTTAAGGTTGTTGATTTGCACAATGTATTTAACTGTGTATTTTGATGTTTGTGATACGAGAATAATAAGTAAACGAATGGTAGTATAATAATGTGCAAATAAGTAATTGCAACTATTTAGCAATGAAAGGTATTGCATTTTGATCAGTAGTAATAAATATAACTTTTACCGTAAAAGGTCGTTATCATTAATTGCAAAACATTTAAAAAGTAGATTTTTAAGAAATATTGGTTTTGTCAGATATCATTTTTTCAATCTTCTTTACTTTGCGAAACGTCTTTGAAAACAGTGTTAGCAGTTATAATGTGACCATGGTTCACTTTTTGGCCGTATGTGTCTTTAACACAAACATATATACTAATGAATCTACAAACTCGTGAAAAAACCGCGTATACGATAAAACAGAATCCTGCATTGTGAAGCTTCTGTCATTGTTCTTGAATAATGTTAAGAACTAAGTTTAATTCTTTTGGGAATTTTTTCTTATCATGAGCATAGTTTTATCGGAGTGAATGAATTTAACACTGATGATGTACTCGTCTAAGTCATTAATTAATCCCTGATTAGCACTAATATTTGTATTTAACATAATAATAACATTTTTTCAAAAGCAATTTATGAGGTGGTAAACGAGACGATCGCGGAAATGGTTCTAGCGATTTGATGAAATTTCATGTTTGAAGTTTGTAACACGATTTTACAAAAAGGGAGCAATTCTTGTATTTGGTATCCCGGAAACAGCTCTAACCTCATCTCGTAGACGGTTCAGACACCAGTAAGCCTACGGTTGTTAGTTGAGTTTCTCTTTGGTTAGAACAAGGAACTGTGCACCTCAAACTGCCCAGTAAGCCTTCAAGAACAGCGTTTTAATTTAATCAAACTTTAGTCAAAATCTTGCATTTTGAACAGAAATCGAAAGATGCCGAGCAAAGGTCGTTCTGCGAGGTAGTTCGTACATAATGGACGTGTCGCTTCTGTGTAAAAGACATTCCACGGCGGCAGCACACCTGGTGCACTATCTCGAGCAGATTCGCCTCCTTATCTGCTTCTCAGAACTTTTTGTGTCGCAAATGTTTGAGCCGAGATAACGCCTCAAATGTGTGTGGCCAGATCTCTGAAAGTCTAGAAACCAGGAAGAAAAGCAGTGTTCGTACTATGGCCATTGTTATCCGTCGAACAATTCGTTTTCTAAGTTCAAAAAATGTTGTCTCTTTTACTGCAGTGCTAATTTAAAATGTAATTATATCACTTCACAAATGTTTACTTTCTCAAGCAGACGATAGGTTGAAATGATCCCTGACAAAACAGTATTATTCCTCTCAAGATGGGAGTTCCTGGGCGTTGAGAATTAATATAGTCTTCTCGGTTGAATAGCCGAGTGATGAGCAGGTCTTCAGCTGAAGATGGCGACAGAGTTCCGATCGCCGAAGTATCGTGTGCAAACACCTTCCTCACTCGCTACTCACGCGACATGACTATACTAATTGTTATTATTTTTGCTGTCATCTGTGTGTCGAGTGGTTCGTTGCAATCCTACATCTTTATTTATCTATTTCATGAATTCTAATCTTTGTCTACCTGTACAGTTCTTTCTCTCCACTATCAAATTAACCAGTCTTAAAATGTGGCTAACCCAGCTATCTCTTCTTTCTGTAAGACACTTCCACAAACTTCTTTCCTCGCTCGTCATTTTCAAAACTCGTTCCTTCCGTACTTTATCTGTCTACTTAATTTTCAGCATCCTTTACAGCACCACGTTTCAAATGCTTCTAATTTCCTTCTGTCTGGTATTCCTAAAGTCCGTCCTTCGCTGCTTTAAAGTGCTGTGCGTTTTAAATAGTTCTTCAATTTCTTTCAGAGTCCTATATCAATAATTGGAACTAAAAGGTTTCTCTTTTCCTGAAAACTCTTTGCTAGTGCTATTCTGTTTTTAACATCATTCCTGCTTTGGCCATCAGTCCTAATTTCACTTTCTAAGTAGCAAAATTCACTAACTTCTGCTATCGCATCCGACCCTATTTTATTTTTACATTTAATCCGCTAGTATTGGTATCATTTCTGCTACATTTCATCACTTTTGTCTTGCTTTAGTTTATATTTAGACCAAAATCTTCATTAAGTATTTTGTTCATGATATTCAATAAGTTTCCGATACCCTCAACATGAAAAGGTGTGTTTGCTATTTACCTAAGAAGAAAAGAGTAAACGAGACACTACCGTCTACGGAATATGATACTCTTTGGTGCAGACGAAATGAGAATTGGTAATGACAATCTCCAAAGGAACTATTCTTTTTTGCGACTTAATAACTATCTTACAATATGGTGACTGAGTACTCCGTGTCCCATTTCATTCAGACCTGTTTGAGGGAGGTAGTCCACACATGTGATCCTTGTCGTTTGTAGTATTATTAACACTGAGTGGTAGAGGCTGAGGTGCTACATTGTGTAGCGTAGTAAGCAGCTCGTACGCGGAAGCTGTCTCCAGCCAGCGGTTTTCTAATTGCGCGCTCGCTCGCTCACTCGCTGTTAAGTGAAACCAGGCGCCATTGTTACATTGCGGTGTGTGAAAGCGACTCTCGTTGGGCAGCCCACGCATGTGGGAAGCAGTCGTTACCAAACACTTTCAACGACCCCCAAACAGACTCGGTGCAAGTATCCCAGCCGTTCCCGCGTATTACTGCAACAAACATGGGCGTACACGGCGTGAGCTCTATTCTTAAACTACCGGCCACACTTGGACGGGATTTGACTACCGTTGCCCGCAGATACAATAGGGTATATTTCGTTTATGTACGACGATGAAACAAGTGTCGAGAAATTAAAACGAGTGTCGAGAAATTTGCACCCCTTTCTAGGTAAGGTATTTCTCGCAGTCGAAATGTTCGTTGTGATTTGCCGTATTATTCGCAGGACTGGAGGTTATGCGAAAAGAATTCGTGTTTAATGGTTCCCGCGGATTGTGGGTTGTACAGCTCTGGACGATGACTCAAAAGTAATCAGGAAATTTTACAATATGCAGACATTCACAGTGATATTAGAAAACGCCGACTAAAATTTTATCGACACATCAAAAGAATGAACCCTAACAGACTGACAAGACAAATAGTTGAATTCTAAGAAAACCTAAGTAAATTAATATCGGATACTATGAAATGGGTTGGAGAAATCAAGAAAGACCTCAAATTAGCAGGAATTGTTCCAGAAGATATTGAAAACAGTGACATATTTAAACACAAAATTCACAAGTGGAAGTTGACCGGGAGGAAAGATTTAAGAAAAGACCAGGAACAACATGGTCAGATGAGAGAAATGAAGCCCATAGCAAGCGTATGGAGGAAATATGGGCACAAAGGAAAGCGAACAAACGCTTCTGAGTACTTTGCGTAGTCCTAATGAGCTTATCCGCAAATAATCATATATATATATATATATATATATATATATATTACTTGCATTCGCCCGCTGCTTTGCACGCGTGTCCTTTGGTATAATTTAGAAATTGGTACTCCTATCATTTCCTTCGCGCCACAATATGATAATGGCATCTGGTAGAATTCGACGATACAAATAGAAAGTAAAGAATAATTTTTTTAAATATCTCGGTTGGTTCTCGAGATATATTGGCTCAAATATTGCGTAGTACCTGTACCAGAAGGGTAATTGGAAGTACCATAACTTTATAATTTGCAATACCCGTTTTTGAATACATACTTCTCTAGAAAAAGTGTATATAAAAGAAACTTACTCTAGACCTGATGCAACAGATATTTTACGATGCGGTACAGAATTAATAGTGCAGAACAACCATCACCAATATGTTATTCACGCCAAATATAATACCAAAGTAAAGAACAAATCTTTCAATATGTAACGTAGGTTTCTAAATACTTAATTCAAAATATACCTAAATTGATGACGCAGAGTGAAATATTACTTCATGTCCAGGTCGCACATCATCCTAATCACATCGCGTTTGACATAACGTATCTCTAAAACTAAGTGTCTCGTATTCTTGCATAAGAATGCTCCTGGCCGCATTTTAACAAATTAACAAAACCTTTGACACACGATATGACTGGAACTAAGCGAAATGTCGAGCCTTAAAAAGACATCGTAAAATTGCGGTGCTACGGAATTTTTTCTTCTGATACAGGCCACATTTCGACCTAACCACACAATCTATGTGACACCTACTATATCTCCAGAACTAAGCAAAGTCTGGAAACGTCTCATCGAATTATATAAAAATGCATCACCAAATTGCGGGGCCAATGGAAATTTTTCTTCTGGTACAACCAGTGTATTATGGCCTAAAAATCAAGCGAGCTTAAACTATCAAAGAAACCTTAAAGAATCGTGTAAAATAAGTCAAAATATGGACAGGTGCATACTTTGTTATTATGCAACGAATATGCTTTATTAAATACATCCGAGGAATTTATTCGCATTCTTGCATCTTGAAAAGTTCCACCATTCTTAAATTCTATCTTTGGCGTGAATAATGAATTGATTCCATGTTGCTGCCGTCAAAAACTAAATAGCACACTATACGTTCCAACTCTTTACATAATTAGGGCTATGATGGTTATTTAATAAAAAGAACAGTTTATTCTACCGGCTGTGGTTTGAACAGCAGCCAAAATTCCTTGTGCGATATTATTACGGAATATTTGCATATAAGAAATACGTACCGTTACCTGTTAATGTTTATTGTAGGCAAGAAAAAACTGATTTCTGCATCCATATCATACATTAGCGGTTTTCATTAACATTGTACGGCATTCAGGGAAAATTTAAAAACATGTCGTACCAGAGACAAAGTTTGTAACTGTCAAAGATGTTAATAATCATAGCGACTGTGCTTACAGTAAATTATGTATTAATATTCCGTTAATATTAATGTTTTACATTTCGGATAACAGATTAGATAAATAGCCGAAGTCAAGAAACTAAACATGATCGTAAAAAAAGAGATTGTGAATTTATTGTCAGTTTTTCTGCAAAGAGTTGACATCTCGACTACAGTGTGATCCATATATTATAATTACAGTTCTAGAAATGAATTTAAATATTTTCTCCTTCATTGGGTACATATAAGTCATTAGCTATTTCCACTGATTTTTATTTGGACGATTAGCTGTAAAATTTTGAAAACACCAGCCTAATTGCTGCGGTAGTTCCTGCGTGCGGTCCCGTTCAAATAAAGAGACACGCCGCTTGCGTTTCCCACACTTCATATTTGTCTCATCAGTGGTATTCGATTTTGGACAAGATGAAATGGGAATCTTCAACCATTATGTCTGTATGTTGTGTGAATTTATCATTTTGTTTATAGTTTCTCTCTCTGTCTCTATTTCAGGTGAGGGTTAGTAGTTCGCTACCTGCTTTGCTTAATTCCATTTTTTCCTGAAGAAAAACTGTGGTTAGTCACAATAACGACAGCAAATTTTAAAGTTTAATTTCCATTTCAGAAAAAAAAGCATGAAACTTAAGGGGATTCATGTTTTGAGACTATTTTCTGCAAAGCAAACCATTTTACGTGGAGGAAATCACAAATCCCGTTACTCAAAGTGAGTGTGGTGGTATTGTGCGAGCTGAGCGTCGTGCGGCCAGCAACCTGTTGCTTGTTGTTGTGGTCCACATACTCCCATCAGTCCTCATTGAGCCGACAGCCACCACGTGCGGCCGACGCCAGAATATCGAGCAAACCAACCAGACAAGGAAGCCTCTCCATCATCTCATACCTCTTCACGCCCTGATAATTACTTTTTTTATAGTGTTGCGAATATTACGCGACCATTGGTTATTCCATGCTCCCGAGTGCGGCAGTGTAATTGATTTCTCGATCACGGTGTCCTCGGAGGTGGTAGTCTACTGTTAAATGTTATTTCTCCGAAAGAAACATTTATACATCTTTAATTTACTAAACGTTTCTACAAGTCATGTGGACGTATATATGTGAGACGAAGAAGAAACTAGAGGCGATCGTGGAGGAAATTCCGTTTTAGGAGAAAACAATGAAAACGAAACTAGCGGGAACTCTTAACGGTCAGGTCGCCCATCCATCTATCTCGAGGTCCTTTTACAGTTAATAATTTTACACAGTATGCTTCCGATAGTCCCATCACGTGACCACACCATTTCCGCCTGACAGACTGTCGTTTCCCGCTGTGTCGCCTTCACCGTCAAGTGCGTTACCATTATAATCTGGTGGGTCGTGCGGGGCTGTCTGTATTTTGATACAGGTGTTGACCTCTTGGCACAGTGCCTCGTCGTACACCGTTGTTAACGTAAACCTCGTAGATATGGCGGCGAGGAATGCCTTTCCTGTATCGAGGAAGACTGCGCCGGGTGGAGTACTTCTTTCCGAGCGTGTCAGACGAGATGTGTAGTGGGTGCCGAGTCGATGCTCTACGTAGCGTCGCCAGGTGTCCCGATTTATCCTCGATCGGGACGCCAAATGTCCCGATTTTTTATCTGAGTGATAAAAACCAATCACTTGTCGCAAAAGAATGAAATAGCGTCTCATACAAAAAAAAAAACAGTTTAGCATATCACATGATGGCAAAAATGATATAGCATAGCACCAGAAATGTAATGTACACAATAAAAAAGAAGAAAGTGTCAGTTTAACAACATCGTTGAAAACAGGAATCAAGAAGAGAAAAGTGATTATATGTCATAAAGACATACCACTCTGTCAAGCACAGCTTGTCATTTCGTTTATTCGATTGTGAATAAAAACTCGATTATACTTTGTATAAGGATTCTAAAATTGCTGAGAAATTGTTACTTGGAAGAATAAAGGCCATTTGGATTGCACATAATGGTTTAAGTTCGGCATCTACGCAAGAAGCGATCGAAGCTCTTCAAAATGATACATTTTGTAGTGTTGCTACAGTCGCCTCCAATCACGGTAGAACAAAAAATTTTCTGCTGATGGTAATATTTTACAGCCCAACTACAAATATAAATACTTGAGTTTTATGAAGACGCCTCGTATAAAAAATTAGTGACACGATTGAAGGAGCCCAACATCTTACTAGTTACTATGCAGACAACGCAGATATGAACTATATGCGCCACAATTCAGTGTTTCCAGTTACTGCACCATGCTAATGATCAAATTATATCAGTGGGTTGTACTACACACATTTTGCATAACAGTGTAAAATACGCTCTGGGTATGAGTGACTTTGCACGGGAGTATTTCATCCTACTCATTTCTCATACTGTGTCAAACGAGCTTAAGCTTTAAAATTTTATGACACGCATGAATCTGAATATTTACTCTCATGGCCCATCAATACCAGTTTCAAACACCGTGTCGAAGCAGAGATACAAATTATTATTAAAAAAAGCTATCATAAATGAAATGAAATATAACACTAAATTTAATTTTAATAAAAAAGTAAATACTGTATAATTATTAAGAAAATAATAAATACTAAAAATTCAACTTGGAAGTACAATATTTTAATAATATTTTGATACTTGTCGTAGTCAACAGGTATGAGTATTAATATAATGTTTAGTAATACTATTCATAAGCCCAAATCATAAGATAAACAGATACCTCTAGAAATTACCCCTGTCCTCTATGAATTATAAAACTAACGTGAGTTACCTACATATAAACCTATTTTTGGAGGGTTGTCGCGATTTGTAGTGCGGAATCCCGATTTTTTTGACCGTTCGTCACGATTTTCAGCAAACCTCGACCTGGCAACACTAGCTGTACGGTACCATTTGTGTCCTGGTGTGGCTGCTGGCCTGGTCGAGTGACCTGCACGGAGCACATCGCACACTCCGCGTGTGGCCCGCTTGATATTCGCCACGTCGCGTCGCGTTGTTCGCGCGCCTACCTCTCTAATAATACCGCGCGCATTGCCCGCGAGTCCGCCGTCGCGTCGATGCTGCTTTCGTAAGGGAGGGGGGGGGGGGGTCCGAAATTCCGGATAGTCACGTCATTAATGTTCGCCCCCTAACAAGTACGTGTTTTCTGTATGTCCTCTCTGTTCTGGTGCAGCACTACCGATACATTGGCTTCTTACAAGTTGACAGTCTAAATTCGCAATCAGTAAGCATACCGGCGCTTCCTTCTCCTGAGGCAATAGAGAGAGTCCGCCCAGGGTACCACATCTCATACAGAACAGCAGAACCAAGCCGCCCTAAACATAATTCCATTTTGAAGACCACACTGGTAGACACTGTATTCCTACGATGCGCAGAACCTGACAGAATAAAGGAAAAGTGCATAATGCGAGTCAAACTGCGCCGAAACAGGCAAACTATTAATCAGAAACAGTAATACAAAGAGACAGCAGCTAAAACGAAGATAAATGTATTGCAAAGTGAGCGATGGAGCAACAGTTAGTTGTAGCATAACAGCAGTGTGACTGCTTGCGACAAACATGAAAGGGGTGCGTGCAGGGGTCAGCAAAGCACGGCCGAGCGTGTGTCAACGCAGCAGGACGCGCGTTCGAATCCCCGGCAGCCCATCCAGATTCCTGTTTTCTATGTTTTCCTTCAAAAGCTACAGATAAGGCCGTGACAGAATTCCTTCCCTTTCCTTGCCCCCCCCCCCCCCCACTCACTTCTTTCCAACCTCTAATAACTTCCATGTCGACGACGCGCAGAACTGTAAGCAAAAGGCATGTTTTCATTGTTACATGAGCGTGAAATCCGTGGATAATACCTAAAGCGTCGCCAAGTTTAATCCGCCTCATTTCCTGCCCAGCCAATAAAGGGATTGTGAAAATTTCTATATCACTCTGGATCCTCGTAAGAGATAGGATATTACGAAAAATAATCTGGTTAAGAGTACATTTGAATCAGATATTCACGTATTAGCCAACGAGCTGAATAAAACTGCAACATGAAAATCTCGAAGAAAATAAAAAGCTTTTATCAGAAAATATAACACTAGATGTAACATGCTAAAATAATGGAGTAAATAAGGAATTGCGGCAGTTGGGTTGTAATGTGTCCCGCTGCCAAAAAGTACTCGTGGTACACTAAGCCGCGCGTCAAGAGAAAGTGCACGGATAAATACAAAAATAAAATTTCGTAATACTGTGGCGGTACCAGTACCAACATATTGTGACAACTGCACAATGAACGGAGCAGATAAACCAAAATTGGAGACGGCAGGAATGGATTTGTACGTTCTGTAGTGGATGTAACTGGGGACAAAAATTATCTGATCGGAACGACATGTATTCAAGTTAACAGATAGCATATGTGAAATGAAATAATAGTTGGTGCCATCGCATACGAATGCTGAGTGAGGAGATGTCAGGCAGCACTCAGTGTCCTGATGTGGCCAGCTGGTTGGGCGACTCCTTAGAAGGCCGCGCACAGCCTGTTCCTTCCTTTAGCGGCGCGCTCATTCATACCTGTTTGCGGTGACTCACGACTCGCCCACCGCGTGCTCTCCACAATCTCATCCCGTTAAACAATCCATGTAGGAGCCTTCTATAAACATTGGCGCTGGAAGTTAATAATAGCAAAGAATTCGATAATGCAAGTCCAGTAACGACTGCGGCTTGATATCTTCAGTGGAGAGCCTTGTGGGGACCACAAGAAGAAGAACAACATGGCGACCGTGACAGGACACGAGAAGCCACCAACTACAAAGACACGTTTTATACGTGTTTTCATCTAATTTGGATAGAACAAACTAAGATAACGCCAGATAATTTTCAACCAACTTCTGCTATACTACATGTCTTTGTAATATTCCAGAAGATAAAATTCACTTCTGTCGACATCTTTGCTCCATATATTTTGTTTGTGATTACTGGACTATTGTTGTTAACAGGTGGCTTCTGCTGCGGAAGGTGTCTGTCATTACGTCAGACGTCGTTTGTAAGTTTAATTATTACTTAACAGAATTACCTTATTTGCTCTGGTTGATCTCTACCTGTGTAGGTTAGTACTTATGGACCAGTATCCGTGGCCTGTGAGTCTCCGCGGTGGAGGGCTTCCTGCCGGGCAGTGTCTATGCTAATGCAGCTGCGCGCTCACGTCACAAACCCAGTCCCAATGCAAATGAACAAATTCAAAGCCAAGCGGGTTGCCATTGCGTTAGTTACGGAGCGTCCATAAAATAAGCGCCTCCATGTTGGCCTCACCCGTAGCTTGACGTGGCTTTTGCCTCGACGACCAAATCCTACCGAACGTGGTGGGTGAGCGGTTAACGTTCTGGCCTCGCATTCACGAGGACGCGGGTTCGAATCCCCGTCCGGGAATCCATATTTGGGGTTTACATGGTTTCCCCAAATCACTCCATGCGAATGCTTCCTTTAAAAGACCATGGCCGAATTCCTTCCCGTTCCTTGTGCCCAGTCCCATCCCGCCTCTAATGACGTCGACGAGGCCTAAAGCCATAGATCAAAAAAATAAAAAATAATTCAGCGGACCACAAACTTACAGGGGCCTCATTTGTAAGCTGTGTGAACATTTTTAACCAAAACTATAACTGTTATCGCACATACCGCCGTCCCTTAAGACGTAGGCTACATGTACAGTAAAGACCTGAAAGCAACGCCGCTCTGTTTAGTGAAAAGATGTCATGCTTAGATTTCTGCTTTTCGTTGAAACATTGCTTTAGAAAGTTTGGCTTATCGCTTATACGCTAGGAGTGAGGTTTCCATTTGATATATACACTAATTTACTTTTTGTTACGGTTATTGAGTTATAAATTATTTTTTTTATTTTTTTAAGCTTCTGCCTGTGGACCACCTGGTTGAGGAACACTGGTATATGCGATACCTGAATTTCTTGTAGAGATAATTAAATAAATGTCTACATGCCGTTAGGTGCTTTGTACCTGTTAACTGACGGATAATATGGAAAGCTAAGTGGCTTAGCTCGGAGCACGCTCCCCCTGACCTCCCTGATTGGGGGGGGGGCGTAATTTAGTTGTATCCAAGTTAGAGGGCGTCCGTCCTTTAATTGCGTGAGGTGAATTTAGGGAGAAGGTCCGGGGAAATCTCGCGTCATGTTTAATTGCTTAAAGAATAGCAGAGCTAAAAAGACGCCAATCGCAACGATGGGGATGGAGGGGGGGGTATAAATCCCTTTGAAGCCTGAAGAGCTTTTTTTTTTTTTAAGGAAAGTCTCCGAAACCTAAAGTGTCGTCCGGATTTCAGAAAAAAACCACGACTCGTAGTTAAAGGAAGCGCCGTTAGTTGTGGTGACGTGAGCACTGCCTTCCCGTGTGTGCTGAGCTGGTGGAGGTGCGTCCGTTGTCTTTTGTGCGACAGCGCGGCCGTTAGTCAGTCCGTTAATCGGCCGTATGGCCCATAAATCGCGGCTCGATTCCGCGGCCCTCGTTAGGAGGCGGCGCGGTGCTTTGGGCGCGCGCCAAGCGAAACACGCACTGCGGCGCCACGTGTCTCCAGGGCCACGGCCAGGGGTCATCAGAGCAGGAGTGCAGGGGCGGATCCAGGGGGAGGGGGCTAGGGGGCTCAAGCCCCCCCCCCAAACGTATCTAGGTCCACCCCTGACATTATAGTTTTGAGACCTTTTTTTTAGCTCTACGGATTTGAGGCTCGAGGAGGCTATAAATACTACCTTTTTCCCGACTCAAGCCCCCCCCCCCCAAACCAAAATCCACTGAACGCAAGCCCTCTGAACCAAAATTCACTCAAGCCAAGCCCCCCCCAAACCAAAGTCCGCTCAAGCCCCCCCCCCCAAAACAAAATCCTGGATCCGCCCCTGCAGGAGGGTGTGATGTCACAAGACATTTGAGACCATAATTAGGAACTTTAAGAAGTAGTATTTAATTAGAATAAGGTTAGGATTAAGTAATTTCAATTAGGTAGCGAGAGTGAGGCGGAGGGTATTTTTTTAGTCTAAGATTTTCAAGTGGCTACAGATACTGTCATGGCGCCTAAGCCACGCTGGAGAAGTTTGGGCACCCGGCTTCCGCCCAGAGTTTGGCGGTGATAGGATGGTACAGCAGCCACCCCACAAACACAAAAGTTACCTGTCGGGTGGGGTAGTATCGGTGGAACTCTGTGTTCCCTCCCATTTGGCAGAGATGGTCCTCTCGCCAAATGGGAAGTAAGAATCCAATGTTGGTAGTACTCCCCTCCCGCAGAGGGTCAGCACACCTGAATCCCGTTAGGTGGGTGTTATATAAGGCCTCACAATGGGACCAGAGGCCCTCAGTCTTGACCAGTTTTGTTCCAGTGCTACGCGGTGGTAGCTCGTGAGGGATCATGATGTAAACCCATATTATGTTCTGTTTCTCTCTCTCTGTGTTTCTGCCATACATCACTCTTGCTCACAGTTTTGTAAAGTAAATTAAGTATATGAAGGAGGAAGTTGTAATTGTCTTATCGAGACGTCGATTAGTGGATTCAATATATGTGTTTGAACAGAAAACCTATAGTGTGTCAGAGGGTACAATTTATCAGAATATAACTCAAATCAGTGTGGTTAATCTAACTAAATTTTCTTTTTCTTTCTAATTGTTCCACCTCATTTACCTGGATTAAATGATGGAGTGAATGCTGTCACTCTTCGGCTAGCCGGAAATTAATTACAAGGAGGGGTTGGAAACGTTACAAGAGGGGGGGGGGGGGAAGGTACCATTCCGGCATCCGACTAGAGTGAATTATGGAAACCATGGAAAACCGAAATCTGGTTGGCTGGACGGGGATTGGAACCCGCGTCCTCCCGGATGCGAAACAACGCGTCGCGTCGGCTGTTGCAGTGTTTGTATCATCTACAGCCGGTGCAGTGTTTCTGCTTCTGTTGATGTTACTATCTCTCTCTAGCTAATTGAAAGTGACTGCTACATAGTCTATACCATAAACAGCATCCAGGGAGTGGAAGTGGATTCCGGACCGTATGTGACACGCGTTAGGGGTAGCACTTACTAAGACTCCAGCAAGTATCGACAACGAAGTAACGGCGCCTAATTACCACGTGACCAGGAGCTATGTTTACGTAACGGAATGCACAGCGGCGCAAGATTAACTGTATACAAGAGAGAAACATGCGTGATGTGCACGTATTCTAAACTGGACAGTGAAGAAGCGGGATCTAAGTAACATGCAAGTCAGTGAAGTGACAAGGTGTAACAACAAGGGACAGGAGAAAGAACAATAAAACAGGAGCCCTTGCAGGGAAGGACAGAGAAGACAAGATTCAAGTGGTATGCGCAC
This sequence comes from Vandiemenella viatica, assembly GCA_031002005.1. Taxonomy (NCBI): domain Eukaryota; kingdom Metazoa; phylum Arthropoda; class Insecta; order Orthoptera; family Morabidae; genus Vandiemenella; species Vandiemenella viatica. The sequence goes on from CM061920.1 coordinate 1,513,537, forward strand.
GTTAAGAGAAGAATGATCAGAGAATAGCGGGAAGAGTACAGGCTATGAGTAAGCGAGTGTATGTGATGGTCGGCGGCGGGGACTGGGCATTCCTGTGTCGCGTGCCAGACACCTGTTGCTGGCTGCCTGTGCGTAATTGGGAGAGCTCTCCAGGCACGCGCCTATTCTGGGGACCCGAATACCACTCCCGGCTCTATATATACTGTTCCCAGCCCTCGTGACTCACGCAAACGCGAATACCCACCACACGCAACCAAACCACAATAAAACATTTAAAAAGCAAGCTTCTATTTTAACATTAATATCAATTGTTCACATTTTTACAAATTTTTGACAAATTCCGATAAATCCGGATTATGATTACTAGGCTTTGGGCCACATCAAAAGGGTTGGCGTATCAATGATCTAAGGTCTGTGTACGAAGTGCTGATAATACAGAGGACCGCTGCATGTTGCTTGTCAGCCGTATTGATCAGCGCAGCCATATACTAAATCCAGCACTCGTATGCGTCATATACACTGGAGTGCAAAACTTGAGGAGGAGGTAGTCGGAGTAAGACAACATGTCAAGTACTCGGGGGAAATGAAAGAGAGCGTGGCAGCATGTTGCTAGCGGTGTCCCACACGTGCACGGCGTGACGTCAGCGCGGCTACAGGAGGCTGCTGAAGGAACGGGTCGAGGCGGGTGTGAATCGGCGAGCTTTACGGAGCATTGTGGTGGTGTTCATTACAACATCTGGAAGACTTCAGACTGGAAATAACCATCGGGGGGCGCAGTGTAGGCCTGGAGCTTGGTATTGCTTTACCTGCTTGGAGAGCGTTCCTGAGGGAAGGAGAGGGGAACAGCCACAGATACACTGTGCAACAGGTGGCAAGGGAACCACGTGACACGGCGACACCAACACATCGATGCTCACACGAAGCAAATGGCGTACAAAACACTGGTGCGTCCGCATTTGGAATCCGTATCACAAGGGATTGATTGACACGTTAGAGAAAGTACAGAGGAGAGCCGCTCGATTCGTGACTGCTAGTCCTTACGTAAGTGTCAGAGCTGATACTCGGGTTGCGCTGGGATTGTTTGGCGGACCTACGACGTAGTTTTCGTTTGAATTTATGCGAAATTCTTTACGAGTGCAATGAAATACTTCTTCTCCTAGAAGCGGGAAAGGAGTGGAGGCAAGGAATGGGAAGGATTTCGACTATGGCCTTTTTTGAAGGAAGCATCCTGGCATTGGCCTGGAGTGAAAACCCAAATCTGGATTCGCGGACGCGGATTCGAACCCGTGACGTGCTGAATGCGAGGCCAGAGCGTTACGACCCTCCCAGCACGCTCGGTCACAATGTTGCTTGGGCGCACAGGCTTCCAATCTTTCAACTCGGTAGCCTCATCGCTCAGCGTTATTGTGACATTGTACTTCTTCCCCGTGTGCATTCGGACCTGACTTTATTTCTGTTGACGACAATACCCCATCGTACAGAAGCGAATGGAGTAGCTGTTGGAACGAGACGAAATTCGCCTAATGGTCTGGCTTGGCCTGTCCACCGACTTGAATCCCATCGAGCACATGTGTGATGCCATCCACATGTGCCAACCACCATCCAACAGTTGGAAGAATGGCACGTGCTACCACATGAATTCCTTACCAACTGTGTGAGAGCAAATTACAGAGCATGCATCGCTGTCCGTGGTGATCAGTCGCCCTTCTAAGAACCGCGTCCCTCCATTTTGTAATGTCCAGGGGTCCACAATGTGTCGCAGTGCCTTCAGTGAAACTCATTGTCTCTGTATAAAAGTATTTCTCTTCTTCTAATCGTGTATTCTTTCAGTTGCCTACTGTAGTAGTTCTTTCTGTGTATGGTTCGAGTTTCATCGCGCTATGCTGCTTGGCAGTGATACATCATGGGAAAGTTACTTTCGTCCTCAAGTGTTTCACACCAGTGTATTCACTTTTATTATCCTGTACCGAGCCTGCTGAATAGGGCCTGACATTTGGAAGGACGCTGTCATCCTGATGTTGCAGCCTAGCATCACTGTTAGATACTGCATTACGTGGCTCTATTTGGTGTGTGCCACACCGTGGTAGTAGGTTCTCGTGCGACCTTGTGGGCGTGAGTCAGGCAGCGCAACAGGTGTGTGGAGTGTGTGCAACAGGTGGTGGTGAGGCGTGCCTTACCAACTATAGCGCGCTGGCCATTAAGTACTGGCGCCCGTCCGCCGCACCACGCCTGCCAACTATGCCTCCTTGCAGGAATGCGCGCTCTATTCTGTACCGCTGTCTCATTTCGCCCGTCCCTAATTGCTCGGCTGCTTGTTTGTCAGCCCTGTAGCCCACTGTCACGAATAACTTAACTCCGGACATACCTTCGAAATTCGTCATTTTTAGGTTCGCGTAACCAAAACAGTATTAAGCCGGCCATTGTCTGTCGGACGTGTCGGTAGTGGCGTCACACCATGAAAACTTAAATTCAATGTTAAGTAAAACATAATATCCTATGAGTGTAAAGTATGATTTTAATAAAATATGGAATTCACAAATAATAGTTTATTAATAAAATTGTAAAATTAATAACATTTAAAGGCTAAATAAAAATGTTTGTTCACACAATTTCTTCGTTCTAGCTTTAAGAGTTGCAAACTCTGCAATCAAGTCTTGAAAATAAACATTTTGAATTACTTCATGCTCAATTGGCAACATGACATGATTGTTTTTAGTCTCGTGTTGCTCACTTTTTACAGAAAATAATTTTTTATTCATTTTAATTTACTAAGGCTGCACTCACTCATATCAACTCATACGGAAGTTGTAAATACTTTGTCGACAATAAGATTCCATAATAATTTTTTAAAAAGTCCACAGCTATCCAATCATTCGTTACTGAAACGGTAACATAGGCTTCTCACCCTTCATATTTGAAATAGAGGTTCCGATTCTCGTAGTTCATCGTGAAAAACCACTAAATTTGGAAACAGCTATTTTCAATTCTTCCTTGTTCGGCGAAAGCAAATTATTTTTATACATAACCTCAAGCAATGAAACTAAATCTCGAACGGATTTTGATCAACTGTATTTCGGAGTTCGGTGTTGAATCGGTCAACACAGTCCAACATATCATTTTAATTCTCAGTTCTCATTATGAGTTCTGTATCGGCGGGCTATTTCACAGGTCATTGGTTTTTACAACAGAACTCTTGGCTCTCTTGCAAAGTCGTAGCCCTGCGATTTTTCGTAGCAAGATCTATTCCCCCTTCTACAACATGACACCGCTTTTATTCAATACTAGCTGATACCCGCGACTTCGTACGCGTGGATTAAGAATTTCTTTGCCAGAATTGAATATAGAAATTTGTTGGTAACGAAGCATTGGTCCCAAACAACACCTAGTCGGCATAATATGACAAGAAAGCCATCACTTTAACATTCTACCGTCGAACTTATCTCTTGAAGAGAATCAATTCCCAACATATTTAAAAAAAAAAAAAAAAAAAAAAAAAAAAAAAAAAAAAAAAAAAAAAAAAAAAACTCGAAGGTGTTGGGATGAGGGGGGTGGGGGTGTTAACTAAGGGCAGCTTTATTTCAGCTTGGTCTTTTCTTCTTTCTTCAGCATGAGCATCCGATTCTTGGGTTCTAATCACTTTAGCTGCTCGTGCTCTGCTAGAGCTACAACTTAGGCCAGTTTACACCCGCAAAGCATGTCAGAAAAGAAGACAAAATAAACTGGTGCCAGAAACATTTAAGCAGACACTAAGTAAAAGGACAGAGAAAATCGACATCTATACTAAATAATACATTTTTTCTCTAAATGAATTTTTTTAACAAATTATACACTAACATAAAGCTTGAGCAAGCGACGAAACATTACAGACTAACGCACGCATCCGTCTCTCTGTCACCATTCGATAAGTTCTCAAAATTTCGTGACTACAGTTGTTAATCATACCGAAAAAAAAATGTTCTGTGCTCTCCCTACAGATTTTCATGTGAAATTCCGTCAATATCGGTATAGGAATTTAGTTGTCAAAACGTAACAAAAGACAGAGACTTAATTCCGCATTTATAGTATTATTACTGCAGATCACAAACACACTGACTACGAATCACCCCTGAGGGATCAATATAACGAAAAAAAGTGTACACCTACAGCATTGCAAGACTACCTACGATGCCTCGCATTGCACCCACAACTTTGTGATATCTACAGTTTAACATTCAATCCGAATAACCTACGGCCCAGGCGTGACTCTTACGATCAAAAACAATTTTTAAAAATCTTAGCCTCCACGGAGATTTGAACCGGAGACCACAGCCCAAACATTAGTAAGCAAGTGCTTTAACCACTGAGCTGCCTGACCGCTACACGGAAAAAAAAATGCAGAGACCTCCATATCCAACGCATCTGTCTATCGCCGTTCAGTAATATTTCGAAATTATGAGACAACATGTATTATTTATACAGATAATTTTTCAACCATATGTAGACAGTATTTTTCTCGTTGTTTCAAAGGATAAGAGTGCAAAGTTTCACCGAGATCGGATGAAAACTGTGGATTTGTATCGAGAACAAATAAACCAACTAACCAACAAACATATATACGAGACATAGGTACATACATGCATTCATCTTTATATATATAGATTAAGACGAAGTACCTTTATTTTTATCATTTTTTGTACGTGTCTCAAGGTTTTACTTTACAATCCAATCTGAAAATTTACTTTCCTTTGTACAGCATTCCAAAAGAAAAGATAACAAAGAAAAGTAAAATTACATACTACAAGGATAAGGTTATGAGCAGCACCTCAGATGTGCACATTTTCTTGTTGATCATATAATTCTCCGATTACAACCAAAACTTAACAAAACATTTCTATTTTGCATTTTTACAGCAGTATAATGAGAACTCCAAAGTGTTGCTGAGAATTTTTAATAAATCATTTGGTTAAGTAAGCACCTCCCAGCGGCTGAAGGGCCCAAAGAAAAATGTAAAAATAGTTTAAATGGCTCCGACAATTGTTAATATGCATTGTGTGAAAAAAATGAATGTTGGCCGACATAAATTAATTAAAGGACCAGTACTTGTTACGAAAACGACTTTGTCTTTTTGCTTTAATAAAGGTTTGTTCTCCTCCAAGTTCGCCGCTAATGTTAGCCGCATTTCCCTATCCTTGAGAACATAATCTAAACCGTCACTATAAAGCTTCTCATAAATGTCATTCATTTTATGGAAAAAAATCCAAAGAATACTTCTTTGACTTTTCTGTTGTTAGTTAAATTAATTCATGACCGGATTATGGAAATGGAAGTCTTTGAAGTCTTCTAGACTGTGCGTGTTGACATACAGTTGGGCCCCTCCGAAGACTTGGTAAAGCTAAAAAAAAGTCGCCCATTTGCCCTGAAGGCCTGTGGGCGCTCTCAGCTGCGGTTAGGGGCCCCCCTAAGCGTGGGGGCCCCTGTGCACTGCACCGCCTACGAGAGCTACTGCTGTGTGTCGGATTGTTTGAGCCGTACAGCGATGCTAGCTTTGTTTAATCGCGCAATCTCCACGGTAACGAGCGGTTGGACTCCAAAGGATACGAAAGAAATCCTTTCTGGGTTAAACTATTTTCGATTATTGCATTTCACGAACTGCGGGTGACACCCGGGGTGCCCCCCCCCCTTTTCAGCTACGCCATTGCGTGTCGACCACTGATTTTGATTCTTTTCTACACAGATTCGTGGAATGTAAATGAACTCGTGTCGCGGCGTTATCTAGATAGCCGCCGCCCCCCTTTTTCGAATTTTAGAAAAAATTGAGGTGTAAGTTGATGACTTCTAGTCCGTTTGGGACAGTGTGATCTTTTTAATTTAATTGCAATGGAGCACAGGGTCGTGGTGTAGAGGGTGAGTGTTGGGTTATGCATCTCCGAACTTCAGTGATGTGTTTTTTCGTCACATTTTTCAGGATATGAATGTTTTGATCCAGAAGTGTAAGAACACTAATCCATCATTTGCCCTGTAAAACTGAATTACAATAATCAAACCTGATATTGTTATTTTTATATATATAGGATGCAGGTATTATTGTTGCTCACACAGATTTGGCTGAAACTCGTCGGAAAAATATATGAAGGACAGTACCCCCTGGCTCCAAGTTCCACCCAAACATGTGCGAGCAACAATAACAAACTACATCCTCGCTGTCTGATATGAGTTTTATAAATATATGCGCAAAGACTGAACTACATCAGATGTGATTATTGTCATACAGTAATTCAGGAGAAATTATAAAAATTACTTGCATTTCTCGAACAAAATGTTCGTATTATGAAAATGTTTTTAAAAACCTATCATACTGGTTGGGAGTGAGCGCTCGACTGCGACACGGCTCACCGTGCGAAATGTTCCAGGGCGCGAGGACGCTACGACAGACGCCTGGACACGTGTCTGACACGGCACCGTTAACATATCGTAACATTCAATAGTCGTAGCGCCAGGAATGCTGCGTACTGCTTTAATGAGGGGACAAGGTGTGCTGTGAAGGAACGCTGAGTATTTCTCAGCCGAACCGGGTGTTATTTTTTTGTGTGGCGGTAATGCGTCTGATATTGAGGAAGGGCCGCATATTAGGGGCAATTACCCGCCGCTAACACATGCAGGAATCCCAGGCTCCCCGGGGCAGCGCAGAGGAATGCAGGACTGGCCGAGACGCGGCGCAACCAGGACACTCGAGGTGACGCTCGCCATTCGAGCCCTCCTCCCGACATATGGCGGGCTGGTTCCTTTAGAAAGGCCGTGGCGGAATTCCTTCCCGTTGCTTGCCTCCAGTGCTGTCCTGGCCAGCAGGTATCTGGTTGAGTTGTCCCCTTCTCAGCGTCTTTCTCGCAGCCCGCCGAATCGAGCCACAGCATCGACCAGTGTCGGAGGTGTAAGTCGCTTTTAAACCGCGGATTCGGTAATAGGATGCCAACGCATGAGGCTAACGTTGGGGAGGACGCTGGTTCGAATCCCTGTCCGCCCATCCTAATACCAATTTCTTTAGTTTCCTGAAATTACTCCAGACGAATGCCGCGGTGCTTCCTTCAGACGGCGATGGAAATATTAGTTTGTCACGATCCTTCTCGACGAGGCATCAAGAAATACATATTTATTGCTATTTTCTCACTTTTTGTGATCTAGAGATAAATGACAGAGAAGGTTACAAGAATAGGATAGCGTGTCGTCCGTAGGAGAGACAGCCCAGGAGGCTGCGGTACAAGAGGGAAGAGGAGAAGGCAGGGCCGCCATTAGGAGGGGGGCCCGATCACCCGCTGTAGGGCCCCCCCGCTCGACAAAAAAAAGTCGCCCGTTTGGTCTGAGGGAGGACCCTTACTGATGAATTAGCCAAGGGTCCCCAACTGGTTACCCCGGGCCTCAAAATCCTAGCGCCGGCCCTGGAAGAAGGGAAAGGATGGGAAGGTTTTGGAACGAGTGAACGACAAGCGATTCAATGAAGGTTCTACCCCTGATCCTATGGAGGTACGAGAAGATTTAATTTCAGGTTAACACACCTATAACAAAGATCACCGTAAGCGGCTTAAGCGACAGCTTGAATACTTGTGGAGCGCTGATTTGTGTGCCAAGCGACTGCCACAGGCTGTTGTGTTGTGGAGCTGTGTGGTGTCTGTCTTCTTGAGTGTGTCACGGTGCAAGCGGGCCGGCAGGAAGACAGCCGGCCACTTCCTGTTCCGGCCTCGCTGCGAAAATACTGCGCGCGCATACACACTGTAATTCACTATAGGCTGCCTGTACTGAAGTGTAGAGGACTAATACAAGGGACACGCTGCACTATGCTTCAAGTCCTTCGTCTCCATCCTAATTATACTGTTTACCCATTTGCTTTTGCTTTGTTGTTGTTAATTTTCTTCTCGTGTTTGCGCTGCGTGTTTAGGCCTGCTTGTTGTCTATATTTATTAGCAGAGATGATGCCGATGTTTCTGCGGCAGACTGTTCACTATTGCAGAGAGGTTTACGCTCCGTGCAGCGATCTGCTTGTGGTTGCTGTCTCAGAGTACACAATCACACCCGAGTCCTCGCCGCTTAAAAAAAAATTAGGACGTTTATAAATATGAGAGCATTCCCTAATTTTGTGTTCTAAAAAAAGTCCTTTGATTGCGTAGTGATTGCAGTGTCCCCCCCCCCCCCCCCTGCTGAGATCTGGTCATACGTGAGATTGTGATGGGACGCCCCTGCCCCTGTTGCTGTTCGACATCGTAATTTTTTTTATTTTTTTTTTAGCTCTCCTGCTTGCGATAGCCGCGTCGTTTCTAGACCTCATAACCTCCCCCTCCCCCCCCCCCCAAGTCGACATCGGCGTCATATTTTTTTTTAGCTCTACTGTCCTTGAATTTCAAATGCTCGCGTGAGATTTCCGTCCACGCCCCCCCCCCCCCCCCACCCGATTCCACTGCACGTAATTAATGGACGCCCCTTATGAAGAATAACAAAAGAAAATACGAAAATGGGTAACAGAGGGGATATTAAAAAGAAACGCTTTAAGCTCGTCAGCGACTTTTATGACTGCAGTCGAAATTGAAGATGTAGAGAGTTACAGAAATCATTTAACACTAACTGTATCTCAATTTGAAGAACTACTGTCATATATAAAATAACAAGCATGACACCGTAATGGGGCATTTTTTTAGTAGCAGCATCATTAATCGTTGTTCTTATAACTATTATTCTTAAAATTCCATAGAATTTTCTCACTTTCATGCATATTTCTGAAGATTTTAATGCCTCTGCTTCACTGCGCTTGCTCGACTTGTTAATGGTCGCCATCTTGTTTGTTGAACTGGCACGCCGAAAAGTGATCGTGAACAGAGTCCACTATCGTCAGTCAACTGTCTGTCTCGTACCTGTTGACACGAGGAGAGTGACTATCAGGTGCTGCGCGCGCACCCTAGACAGCACACTCTTTACAGCCAAGTAGCACCGTGTAAACGCGGCCACAGCCACGTCGGGCTACGTAGTTTATGGACGCCCCCTACTACTCTGACAAACCATGCTGATACATTGTGGACTTTAATAATGTCGTAAGCCAGCTGGTCAACGAGTTCGGTACAACGCGTTCTATGCTACATGTTGGTTGGTCCAATTCTTGTCGATGGAGTCGCACATTTAAGCGCCGCGGTGTGCATTGTACGGGTAGTTACAGGTTGTGGCTTATGTCCTGCCTAAATATCGTCGGTTTTTTATTGCAGATCCCGACGGTACTATTTTCCGCCTCGTGCGACGATGACGGCTTTCGTGTCGTTAATATTAAAGCGATGTGGTGCGAAAATTACTGAAGTTGACATGATCGCTCTGGTCCACTAGTGTGTGTGTGTGTGTGTGTGTGTGTGTGTGTGTGTGTGTGTGTGTGTGAACGCGTGATTGTAACGTATTTTCGTCTACGTCACTATGCGCCATTTCTGTGACGTGTTTCTCCGTAGTGGGAGGGACGGTTCTGTTAGTTGGCAGCATGCCCCTGGCCCGTGCGGCCTGCTGCTTTCCTCGCCAGTGTGATGGGTCGCCTGACCGTAAGGGGCCGAGTGGTGTTTCACTTGTAGTTCAGACGTGCATTGTGTCAGTATAGCAGGCTTAGGTCTGCAATCTGTTACCGATATCCGAGGTTGCGTCAGACAGCTGACGTCCTCCATTGCACACAAACAGACAAAAGAGCTGCTTTGATATATTCCCAGTTTCTCCACAGGTCGGCAGCTGTTTCCATTAAGTAGATTGCAAAAACACCAAAACCCGCGTCCTCCCGACTGCGAGGCCATACCGTAATCGTTTCGTATAAGTGATGCTTCGTGGGAACGAATTTCACTGTGAGATCGATTAATGCTTGTTGCGGAATACAGAGGTTATAGAATAACGCAACTGTAACAGATGGTGACTTATTACGAGGCATTCAAAAAAAAAATGTTTCGCGGCTGTCAAGTTGTCACATAGACAGAGCGGGTTATTTGTTTGAAGGCCGGATGCTGCATTGTTCTTATTTGTTGGGCGAACGTCGTTCGGTATTGTCAGGTATTAATATACAGATCCCTGTGGATTCTTTCCATATTGTGCCCCTAGCATTGTTCCAACTCACAATTGATGTAGCGCAGCAGTAGCGCAGGTTGCAGCACCTTCGTTTGTAGGGGCGTCTACTGCTGTGTGTATTCTTCAAGAAGTTTGTTTCTGCGGATACTTGATTCCGTAGGAACAGACTGTTGCAGTATAACTGTTTATATCACAACTAGAAAGTTAGTTGTGACGTTATCACTAAGCCACCAAACATTTTGTTAATATAATTAATATTAAGTTATGTAATATTTATTAGACGGCAGGAATTGTCACATTTATTAACTACTAGTAGCTGACGACGACTTCGTTCGTGTTTGTAAAGAAATTTAATTGACAACTACCGACATGTGACCACCATAGTGCACGACGGGAGACTCTAGGCTAATACCACACACAAACAACAGTGGACTGCGCCAGGTAGTTTTGGCTGTGGAGTTAAATATAGGGACACACATGTATATTTTTATATCAGATTGACCACTTTCACACATTGACCACAGCTACCGACCGACATGCTATCACCGCAGTGCATCGTGAAAGACTCCATGCTTCAGTAGAACTCCAATTATCCGAACTCCGATTATCCGAATCGCTTTTTAATTAAAACGGAAACGTACTGCGATTCAAAAAATAACGATTCTGCCTACACACCACATGAAAATTCTCACTGTGAAGCGGATAACCGACTAGAAAACAGATGAATACAGTCAAATAGCTTACTTTAACAGAGATGTTCAACAAGCAATGACTTTTATTTACAGTACAGTACGTAATGTACATACAGTACTAACGTAAAGCGCTTGTAAATACGCTTAACATGTAAAAATGTTGCCTTTTCATCCACATATTAATAGCTCTTTTCCTTTAAATATAGTTTTTTTCTCCCATTTTCAACATACATACACTAATTAATTAAAATAGACCCTTTTTCGAAAAAAATCGAGTTATCCGAATCGGGTCCGGTCCCATTTGATTCGGATGATTGGAGTTCTAGTGTACTACCACACACCAACACCAGTGATCTACGCTATGTAGTTGTCAGGAAAGAGAAATATAGGAACACACACGTGTTTGGTAGAAATATGAAACTGTCCCAGGTCGACGATTTTCAACCACCATACCTCCCTCCCCCCCTCCCCCCCCTCCCCCCCCTCCCCCTCCCATAGCTACCGACATGCAACCACCATAGTGCACAATCGGAAATTCGATACTACTTGCACACACCTTCACCAGTAGTCTGCGCTATGTAGTTGTGGTAGGAAATTGAAATATACGAACACTCAAGCATATGGTCGAAATATGAAAAAGGCCAACATCGACCACCTTTAAGGGGACACAGTCGCGAACAGGTTCCAAAAAAAAAAATCGAATTTTTCTTTTTAGTCTTGTTAAAAGCTCCAATTATTTAGCTGCAAAATGCCATTTGTTTCATGTAAATTTGACGATTAGATTAGGAGTTATTAATTTTTTCGTGATGCGTGGTAATAGCGTGTCTGTATTGTAATGTACATTAGTTTCTTTTCTGTAAAATTTTTAATACAGTTTTTCTTAAAACTACATATTTTGATCTTCTGTTACACTTTTCTCAAAAACTAAGACTGATAAAGACATCAGACTTTCAGCATCTCTTGTTAATAAAATGATGATTAATCAAATAAAAAATGGGACCTATCATAACAACAAGAACAAACTTACAAGCTCCAAGATATTTATAAAAAGTTATATTTTTTTGTTTTTTAGAACAAAAAAATCATTACTCATAAACTTATATAGTAACAAATCTTTATGTGATTTGCAGATGATGTTTTATCTGTATACTGCGAAAGTTTCAGGTCTGTATCTCCATAAGCTTCTTCAGAAAGTGTACCTGAAGTTTGCTTGTTTTAACATTGATTTCTTATGGGATGTCCTTCGCGACTGTGTCCCCTTAACCACCATATCTCGCACAGGTATCTGCATTGGGCCAGCTTTGTGTACTGTAGGTAAACTCGATGCTACTACCAGTCCTGTGTGTTGGGTAGAGCTGATTGTACAGTCTATATAAGGTTGTCGTAGTGAGACAGCTGTGTGGTGGTGTGTTGCAGGGGCAAGTTCGCGACGGTGCGCAAGTGCAGGTGTCCTCTGGGCGGCGGCGAGTTCGCGGCCAAGTTCATCCGCAAGCGGCGGCGCCTGGCGGACCAGCGGCAGGACATCCTGCACGAGGTCGCCGTGCTGCGCGTGGCCGAGCCCTGCCCCCGCATCGTGCGGCTCAGGGACGTCTTCGAGACGCCCGGCGAGATGGCGCTCGTCCTCGAGATGTAAGCACATAACCCTGTGCCAGGGCATATCCTGCTTAGTACTCGAGAACACTGTCTCAAAAGTGGGATGTTTGGGGTCGAAATGCAGAGAAAAATTACCCCAAATTCAAATTTGATGATACATTCTTATATAACATGACGAGAAAAACCGAAACTAAAGAATAGAAATTTTCTGTATCTCGCTTAGTTCTCGAGATATACTGTCTGAGGTGATTAGGTTGGAATGTGGCCAGCATAGTGTTGCAAATTGAAAAAAAAAGTTTTTTTTCAGATTTGTGAAAAAAACCTGAAAAAAACTTAGCACCCTTGTTTTTTTTCTAAATTTGTTTTTTTTCAGAAAACAATATATTTGATAAATTATAGTTTTATTTACGGAACTTACATTTTACATGTGTGTTTTAAATTTTACTAAATCATATAATGTCTTACATAATGATTCATAAATGTATCTCTATAGGTAACAATTTTATATTCATCCTCTGTCAGTACCACATTCACTAGTATCAGTTTTGCCAACACTAGTTCGGCCGGAGTCAGAATTTTCTGTTTCTTATTCTGTCTGCTCTAGATCCATAACTTCAGAAATAATTACACGCAAAAGCTTTTGAGATTGCAATTTTAAATTGTGGAGCAAAGTACACACTGTGCATAAAGACTGCGCCAATAGTTCTGTATTAACGTCTTTTAAGTTTGAATTTAAATCTATTTTCACACAAAATAGGAGCTTTATTTCTTTTCAGTCATTGGTTTACGCCAACGGCTGCAAGGAAATGATTCATAATTACTGACAATTTAATGACTCGATATCACTATACGCTGAGAGTTTAACAAGTATACGAATATAAGGAAAGCACAATAAGTAATAAAAAGAGACAAAAACCGTACATAAATATAAAATTACTAATTTTTTGTAAAAGATCCGTAGGTTTACAGATAAATGCGCAGCGCTGGCAGCACTAGTTCAAATAGTGAGTATCAATCCAAACTACGGGGAACGGGGATTCCTTCTTGCGCAACCTAGCCTTTTCGGGAAGTCCCCGTTCCTAAAAGAAAACTTCAGTCAATGTTGCCAATATTTTTGTATTTTTTTTTTTAATTGAACCAGAAAAATATAGTAGATTTAAAAATTAAGATAAGTACTTAGTATAAACTCTAAAACAGTCAAGTATTAAGGGTGATATCAAAAAAAATAAATTATTGACGATTTTCGATTCGTCTTGTTGAGTTACGTGATTATCAGTGATCAAATTGCATGGTCACAGTTATTGAAACATTACAGCTAACAACATTGCCAACATCACGATTCCTAGTTTGTGTAGAATAAATTATTACAATTAATTTCATCATATACTTTCAGTATAAAATGTAATTGGAGTAACAAGTACAATAATAAATTCACTGAACCGTGACGTAAACTTGACCTGAAACATATCTTGTACTAATAGTGATAGTCAATATCTCTAGGCTTACTCGGAAGATATTGTACTAGTAGTAGATAGATAAATTTGCCAGCAGCATCAGTGAATTTATACGGAACAGTATGGACAATCCAGGTTGTTTCCTATCTGGTCTGTTTGTGCAACTGTATGCAACACATGCTGGCATAATAAAAAACCTTTGAAATAATAGAAAATGATACATTCACAGCAGGAGACGCAGTGTAAACTGCGCAGTGTTTCAGGAAATCTGTAATGGCCACCGTGCATGCCCAGTAGGACCCAGAGGCTTCACAGACTTAGTGGTATTTTGCCGCCACCGTTTTCCTTCCTCCTTGTATATAACACAGGATCTTACACAGGTTGGGAGTGAGTCTTTTAAATTCACCAATTGACATGAAATTTTATTGATAAGTTTAAATCTGTCAAACTAAAAATTTCTATGGGTAATGGAAACAAAGAAACTGCCTTTGGGCATTAAGAATTAGATAGGATAGGGAAAAATACCCGTCACTTACCACAGATGAAGGCAGAAGGGCAAGAAGAACATATAAAAAAACACAAAAACAAAAAATTGCACAATATTTTGGCATGAGCCTTACTCATGTGAGAGGCGAGACATATGGCAGGGGGAAAGATGTGGTCACATCCCGACCCACAACAAAGGAGGAAACACGGGGTGGGAGGATAAGGTTGACCAGCACCCCCTGCAATGCCCCCCCCACCCCATGTTTCCTCCTTTGTTTCATTCATATGGCGGGTCGGGATGTGACCACATCTTTCCCCCTGCCATATGTCTCGCTTCTCACATGAGTAAGGCTCGTGCCGAAATATTGTGTAATTTGTTTTTGTTTGTGTTTTTTTACATGTTCTTCTCCCCCTTCCTGCCTTCATCTGTGGTAGGTGACTGGTATTTTTTCCCTATACTATCTAAAACTAAAATTTTTGAGTGATTACATCTTGTATATTATATCACAGTGTTACTTATATTGCGCTATACCTTTTGCTTTTACTCATAGGGCTGCACACCTGCTAGTATTTCTTGATAATATTTGACTTGTGAAGTGTGACAACACTTGTCTTCAGGGCGGCCGGCGGGGAGTTACAACGCGTGCTGGACCACGAGGAGGGGCTGGAGGAGGCTCAGGCGGCCAGGATCATGCGGCAGATACTCGAGGGGCTCGGCTTCCTGCACGAGCGCAACATCGCACACCTCGACCTCAAGGTCAGCCTAAGAGTCGACTGACACTAGAATTACCCACAACTAATCGAAAAATTATTTTTTTATCCTACATTTTGATTTGATCTGTTTGGGAACATGTACATAATGCATCTAAACTGGGAAGGTCGGGATATCCCTTACAACTTGTGACCCTCAGTTGTCTCCTTTATTTGTTCTAGTCTTTGTCTAACAGAGTTCTTTCCTTCAACTCTTCACTAAAACCTTAAGTATTATCACACGTCTTAAAATGTCACTCACAGTCGTATCTCTGCTTTCTGTAAGCTTCTCCCACAAGCTTCTTTCCTCACCCGTAATTTCCAAAATGCATTCATTTCTAACTGTCTGTCTTCATAATTTTCAGCATTCTTCTATAGCACTACATTTCAAATGTTTGTTTTCAGTCTTTCTCATATTCCTAAAGTGTGTGCTTTGCTTCTACAAATTACTGTGTTGTAAATATTTAGATTTATAAACTTGTTTTCAATTCTCAAGTCAATATTTGAAATAAAAAGAAAGCTCTCTTCACTAGTTGCTTTTATTTAGACATGGTTCTTCCTTGAGCCATCAGTTGTAATTTTGTTTCCTAAGAACCCAAAATTCTCTTGGTTCTTCTGATAACACTGTCACCCACAGAACTGCAGAATGTACGTGTAGATCTTTATAGAGGATCTGCTGTTATTGTGGAGATTCTGTCTACATTTCATGAAAGGGTTGTCAAAAGCTAAAGGGATTTCTAGTCAGGATGTTATCACACTTTTATTTCTATTTTATCAACATATGCAACATGTTGAGTTGCAATTACTTAAACAAATTTAACTGGAAGGTTTGTACCTATAACACAACGACAAGCCTGCCAAATAGCTTCAGAAATAGTATGGTGGAATTTAGTCAAATAATTTTCCCAATTTCAGTAGACAAAATGTAATTCAAATCAATTACGTTCCATTACACTGCCCGATTCTTTGTGTTTTTTGCAAAAAGAAAAAAATTATTGTAATATAGTGCTACAACTTTCTTCGTTCCACAAAGGCCTGTTCTTTCAAATTCCATTTGAACTCTAAGAACGACCCGTACGTGGATCGTAGTATGGAATCGGTCAACTAATTAACGAGACACGTTTATTTACAATCTGTCCAATATTTACGAGACCACCCACTACAGTGACTCGTGCCCGACCACACACGATGTGCAGGCTGAATTTTCAGATGTTTCTGAATGTAACTCCTTAAATTAATTTCAGCCTGATTAGTTTATTAGTCTACGGGAGATCGCAGTTCTGATACAACAACATGACGTCATAATGCTGCTGTAGTCAATTGCAAAACTTATTATTTTTGAGCAGTAATTCTGTTTTAATACAGCCCAGACCATTATTTTAAAGTAGAAATTAGGTTGTAATACAGCCTGGATCAGCAAGAAACCATTAAATGTACTTCTGAAAGTATTTCTACTGAAGTTTTGCATATGACCACTGCAGTATTCACAATCTCCTAATTTTCTCCTGTATCTCCTGCTAAAAAAATTATTAGTAAGGGGACTAACAATTGCCTATGAGCCCACAACTGTTTAGTACCAACTACATACAAAGAGTAGTATCCTGCAACAAAATGCTTTTGAGTGACCGTTTTGTTCCCTCTGCACGGCGACCGACTGCTGTGGGCGCCCTTTCTATACTAAAACAGCACTTAACACTTTAATTTAAACACTTTACGGAGCAGTTCTACGTGAGCCCTCCTCTATTGCTTTTCATATTCCTCCAGTTTTCACAATGGTGCTCGTTTTTTTCCGTTTTCCTCCACTTGTGGTTTGGCCTTTTCCTTGAGTTGCACTGTTACTCATCCCAGTCCTTCAGCGTATGTTATGTGCTCTCATCGCTGCTTCAGAGATCATACATTCACTCCACATTGCTTAACATACTGCATTTTAATAAAAATAAAATCCCTATATTATTACAATATTTATTTGGTAGTCACAAAAATTAAGATAAATGATGAGAAATAGTCAGCTAATTAGTTCCACAGATAATGTTTTCTTTGTGATTGTAGATTGGAGAAGGAATTGATTGTTAAAGCTGTTAATAGTGACTGCCTCGCCATAACAACTGAAGATAAACTCGGCTGGGCAGCGAGAGGTTTCAAATCGTACATGTACCGGAGAGTGTGATTAGGGGATGAACCAGAAGAGCGAGGGAGTGTAGTGGTGTAGTATGGGACCCACATTTAGGGTATCAAACGCAGGAGTGATAAGAGGGCAGCTAGAACACAATCAGTAACTGATGTGATAAAGGAGCTGGACTGGTATTCTGTGGAGCATAGAAGGAGGGTGAAGAGAGTGCTATAAGTGTACAAAGCATATTTTGGTGATGGGGCTTCGATGAACATTGGTAAAAGCATTACCGGTAGTGCGTGTAGGTTTTTTTCCCCTTCTGTTATTTCCGTGATTCTGAACGTGATCAGAGCCAGTAATTTTGAAGGATGTGATTTCATATTTACGCCGTGACAGTTTTCATACTTGTCACTGTGAGCTTTCTTCTAGAGTGCGAAGATGATACATCAATTGAAATCGTTTGGAATATCTCCTGTTTAGTAACGTTCCAATGTCAGTTTCAAGTAATGGTGGGATTCCTTCTTGTGCTGAACATTTCAGCATTTCTGCAGCAATCTCAGCAATTCATGCCACCCTATTTTGCTTCAGTTGATGTGTATACATTTTTCCTTCATTTCTCCAAAATTCTGCAGGATCTAGTTTACCTTTGGCCATTTCACACCAGTGTTTCTTGTTTTCCTTGCATTTTCTGTTATCCTCATTTCTAAAATATCTTCCGTGCTGTCTTTCTGCTTCATCCTGAGCATTTTTACATCTTTTCTGATCCATCAACACCAAACTTTATTTTGTGGCCCACATTTTTACCCCCAATTTCTTTCCTCGTGCTTGATGTTTCTTTACCAGCTCTGATTATCTCTCTCTTCATTGTGTTCCACTCTTCTTGAAGTGAGTATCTTTCACGGCCCCTTCCTGGATCCACATTAATTTCACTTTC
Source organism: Vandiemenella viatica (assembly GCA_031002005.1). NCBI lineage: Eukaryota > Metazoa > Arthropoda > Insecta > Orthoptera > Morabidae > Vandiemenella > Vandiemenella viatica. The sequence goes on from CM061920.1 coordinate 1,531,603, forward strand.
TCTCGTGTGAGATTGGGGTTTGTCTGGGTGTGCTTCGTTTCCGAGTCCCTGTTTTTCAATGTTACATATTCTAGATAATACCTACATGTGCCCCTATGACCTTTCCAGATATAATTTTTTTTTTTGTGCAGTTCTTAAGTAACATATTTCTTGCTATAAAAGTTTATTTTCTCACTAGGTTCTAATTGTTTGTTGACCTTGTGTTGACCTTGTTCATTTCTTTCTCCCAGATTGAAATTCCCTCTAACGTTCCCTCCTTTTCCCCCCCTTTTACCATGATTATTAAATTTCAGATATGAAATTAATTTTTCAATATCGGAATATATACACATCGAATTAAATGTTCATATATTTTATGTTAAATCACACTTGCAGTGCAATTAGCTTTTATTATAAATGTTTTACCACTGATTATAGGACAGGTTAAGTTACTGCTAAAGACAAATTCTGCAGCATAAAGGAATTGTAAAAGTAGTTTTTACGTATTTGTGAAACATTTTTATTCAAAAGTTTGATGTTTGAACTTCTATTACGGCAGTAAAACTTTTCATATGCTCTATCACTGTTTCAGAGGTATTATTGAAATGACCAGCGTTTTCACTTGTTTGTCTGTGGTATAAGTGTTTTAGGATTTTAAGCAACAGAAACACCATGTCTACTGTGTGTGGTATTTAGTCAACTCCAAACAATAATTTCATACACTTATTTATCGTGATTTTATTTTGTCGCAGCCCCAGAATCTACTGATGACCGGCACGTACCCAGACTGTGATATAAAGCTCTGTGATTTTGGAATCTCCAGAGTAATATGTCACGGGATTGAAGTCCGTGAAATTCTCGGTACACCTGATTATGTTGGTAAGTACTCCCATTGTGTATTTGTGGCTATACATTAAAAAAAGTAATTCAGTCTGAAACAATGCAATTGTGTTTATATTACAGCTCCAGAGATATTGAACTACGAGCCGATCAGCCTCGCAACTGACATCTGGTGAGTGTTTCCGTGCACAATTTTATTTACTTTAATTGCGATGTAGCACAAACCCTGGTGGAATTTTCCCTACACACACACTTTCCTCTTTCACCATTTTCATTTTTTGAATGTTAAGAGTTCATTGATTGCAATAACTACACCAAATTACTTTTCCCCTTTACAACAAAGTTTAATTTTAAATTCTTTTGGCGTTTCTATTAACTGGTTTATGATTTCCCTCGGTAATTTGTCCCAGTCGACTGTTCCCTCGCGTATCAGAACAATTGGGCAAGAAAATCAGGTCGCCTTTTTTTTAATTGAGTTGTTTATTCATCTTGTTTGAGACTGACCATAAGTTTGGAAGTTTAATTTAATTGTGATGGAGCGCAAACTGGACAAAAACCATGCGCGTCAAGAAGTATTAACATTGAAATCTTTGTTGTTGGGGAAAGAACCAGAGAAGATTTCCAAGATTTATTTTAAAAAATGGCTTTACAGCTGCTCTCCCCCATCCCCCCCTTTTGCCTCCCGATTCTTACTGTCTATACTTTAATACAAAAAGACACAATGTAACATATCTTTGGGCTTTCATCTGGTATTAATTTTTGTAGATATTATGGACAGTCACTGGAAACACACAATTAAAGATTACAAGTTTGACACTATAGTCCTGAAAATGTTATAGGTTTACTAAATAATTTACCAGCAGTTGTTTATAAACTAAGTTAAGTTTGAACACAAGTTTGCTTTTTGTGTTAATGACGTTCTCTTGAGACAGTTCTCTGTTACTTAGTAACGTAGATGCTGTCCAAAAACAATTTTCGAAGCCTTCTAATCCTAATTTGATGACACCATACACCATTCACTATTTAATCAAACTAATTCTCTCGACTTGATGCGACTTCCGAGACCCTCGGGCTCAGCTAACTTCCACCTACCTGCGATATTCTTTCAATTTAATAACTTTGTTTTGTCTTTGTTTTTGTATTTATAGTTTACATTTTAAATAACTTTTCAGTTCTTTTATGCATTTTGATTAATTTCATTCTCTCGATTAACATTTCCACTGATACTGGTTTTATTCCCCCACCACCTCCGTTCAGATCGCAATCGTAAAAATCGACGTCCGTGTGGCTGTGTCGACCACCGACGCCCGTGCGAGCTCGGTCACATTTCTATTTTCACGACTAGGGATGTGGTCTGAAATATTGATTCACTTGAGTATTTTAACTTTCAATAATAATTTACAAATATATATACAGAATTTCAGCTGTAACTAACGAACCCAATATTTCTTAGAAAATTCGTGAAACATTTTAACAATAACTCTTACTTTTTAAATTAAACACTTGAAGTTGCAGAACAATTACTTCTTTTATTTATTTATCAATCTTGTTCCATGAATCCTTGCTGAGGAAGGACCTCTGGGATGTGAAACATGTCATGGTTATTATGAGTCACAATCATAGTAAACGCAATTATATGTTACAAAGACAAACAAGGGAATAAAAATAAACTTTAATTTTTACAACTGAGTTTTGCAAAAGTTCATATTAAATAAAATTAATTATTTGTTCAAATTCTTGAATGGAGTGGAACGGCCAATAAGGTTATCTCTCAGTTTTTGTTTAAATGTGTCTTTAAACTGTTTTAAATTCTTGGGAAGTACATTAAACAGATGTATCCCAGAACAATTAACTCCTAATGACACAGTTGTTTTGTGCAAGTTGTTTCTTATGCCATATGACATCACTGAATTAAAATATGATAAATATACCAAAAGTTATATATTTATGATTACATAGTGAGGACTTATTTCTTTACAATGTCTTTGAGTCTTACTGGAAAATTGAAATTCGTGTAAAGTGCATCAAATGCAAATTGAAAAGACGAGTGCCCTACGTTTCAAGGTCTGTCGGCGTGCTGGCGTACGTGCTGCTGACCGGTTACTCTCCGTTTGGCGGCGACACGAAGCAAGAAACGTTCTGCAACATCGCACAGGGCAAGCTGAGCTTCCCAGACGAGTTGTTCGACGGCATCTCGTCCTCGGCCAGGGATTTCATCTGTGCCACACTAGTCAAAAACCCAAGGTAGGATTTTAACCAATATTAATAGATGGGTTACATATAAAACTTAATTTTCAATGTAATTAAACTACGGAAAAAGGAAAAGGCTTTAGGCAATATTAATTACAAGGAAAGTCATCACTCGCCAAAGTTGAAGGCAGCGACGGGTGAAGAACATGAGTATTCTTGTGTTCATGATATATGTTCTTCGCCCGTCGGTGTCTTCAACTTTAGTGAGTGATGAGTCATTTTCCCTTTCCTTGTAATTTAATTTTTAATGTTTATTTTTTGATGATTTCACAACCTATACTATTCACAATTCAAACAGAAATTTGGTGTTGAAATTGCAGTACAAACCTGTAAGGCCTAAACTAGTCAGGATATAGAGCAAATGGTATGGGGAAGGAAATTTGTCCCTCACATGTACAGTACCATATCCCAGGTTTTAACAGCAGGATTGGGTATCCAGTTGCTGTATAGTTTAAAGAACATGCTGAACTAATTACCACGTGGTAAACCTCGGCATGTGCACACCTCTCCAGCCATAAGACTCTGCCCCTGCCACACGAATAAGTTGTAAAACAGAAATATAGTATATGTTTTTGTTTGTTTCACTAGTCGCAACCTGCAACTTCGGTGACTGATGAATCATCTTCACTATCTTTTGTTATTTATATTGCCTAAAAGCCACTTCCTTTTTCATTAATATCAGAAATAATTGTCATGTGGCACCCAAAGCTACATAGTCCCAATTCAACAGTGAAAGCTTTGTCCGATCTGTCCACCTATTCCCTGTTACTTGCAGACTAGAGTGTATAACTGTTCTGAGTTTTTGACGGATTTTAGTATATTTAATTATATTGCAATGGAGCGCCAGTATGGTGGAAACTTCCCTACACACCTATCTTCCCTCCCCCTTTCCTTCCCTTCCTGCACCCACCCACCTACATCTGCCCTCTCCAAATTTCTTTTAAAAAAATTGGAAAATTATTCATCTCTTCTCTTCGTAACTTATTCCTTGCCTAAAAAAGAGAATCTTCCCACACCCTTGTGCCTGAAATCGAGTGCCAGCTTGTGGTCATGGTCATCTTTTCCCTTCCATGCATTACTTTTAATTCTTACAATAATATCTTTCCATGCATCATCGCCAGTATACGCCTTGTACACTCCCATGACCCTCTTCACCCTCCTCCTGTCTTCCAATGAATCCCATTCAAACTCTTTTATCAGATCTCTTACTGATTGCATTCTGCGGTAATTTCCTGAAACAAAGCTAGCAGCTCTTTTTTGAACCCTCTCCAACTCCTGTATTTGAAAAACAAAATGTGGGTCCCATACTACACTACCATATTCAAGCAATGGCCTGACCAAAGTTTTGTAACCCAATTGCTTTACTTCTCTTGTACATCCCCTCATCACTCTTTCCAAGGAGTGCAGAAGTATGAAACCTTTTCAGCCACCTGTTGAATGTGTTTTTCCCAGTTAAGCTTGTTATCAAATGTTATGTCAAGATATTTACATTTCAAGTCTTCAACAAGCAATTCTTTCCCCACCTTGTAATCATACCATTGCTCGAATATGGTAGTGTAGTATGGGACCCTCATTTTACGTATTAAATACAGGAGTTGGGGAGGGTGCAAAAAAAGGGCTGCTAGATTTGTTTCGGGAAATTATCGCAGAATGCAATCGGTGACGGATATGATAAAGGAGCTGGAATGGGATTCATTGGAAGACAGGAGGAGGATGAGGAGGGTCATGGAAGTGTACAAGGCGTATACTGGCGATGAGGCATGGAAAGATATTGCAGTAGGTATAAAAAGTAGTGCATGGAAGGGAAAAGATGACCATGACCATAAGCTGGCACTCGATTTCAGGCACAAGGGTGTGGGAAGATTCTCTTTTTTAGGTAAGGGTGTCAGGGATTGGAATGAGTTACCAAGAGAAATGATGAATAATTTACCAATAACGTTGAAAGCATTTAAAGATAAAATTTGTAGAGGGCAAATTTAGGTGGCTGCTGGATAGGGGGAAGATAGGTGTGTAGGGAAATTGCCACCGGAGTCTGTGCTCCATTGCAATTAAATAAAATTAAATAATCAACCCTTGGTTTTTTATTTGTGTATCTATTAAGCTGACTCTATTTTGCATTTATATTCATCCCATGTTTACGAACCCAACTAGATATCCTGTCCAGATCACCCTGCAACTGTTTACAGTTCTCTACCGTTTTGATCCTTTTATATAGCATTATCTCATCTGAAAACAATGTAATTTCTGATAGTAATCAATCAACACAACTATTCATTAGAATAATGAATAGCAATGGTCCCAATATGCTACCCTATGGCACACCCATTTTTACCATAAATTTTATTTAAATTTTACCTGATCTGTACATTCATATGTCTGTATATCTAAATGAGCAGTCTAGTGGCTCAATGGTTAAAACATCCTACCGGAGATTCAAAGATCCCCACTTCATATCCCTGTCTTGGTCGGGATTTTAAAAGACCCCTAACCTGACCTTCACCTCTGGCACAACTTGCTGTATAATGTGAATTAAACCAGAATGGTTCCATGGTTCAGATTCAGTTTTAAACTGTAGGTCCCCTTTACCCAGTAGGATTAGGTTAAGGTAGCCACCACACACACACACACACATGTGGTAAATCAACACTCTGTCAATCGGCAACGAAACCATATCATTATTATTATTACTAAATACCTAAATTATAAGAAGCAATCCCCTCTTACCAGATGGTTTTCTCTACTATATGTAGATTGAAATTGCCACTATTAATTCGTAATGGCAGCACCATAACATTTCTGAGATTTTTTCCTGCAGAAGTTGTTGTGATGGTGTGAATCCTTCTGACAGAGTTATTTAAAGGAAATACTGTTTTGTATAAAAATCATTTGGAAATTAGTAGAGTGTTCTGTGTCTCAAGTTTTACTCTTCTTTTCTAAACTAGGATAAACTTTGAGATGCATATTTAGTTTTATATATATATATATATATATATATATATATATATATATATATAATAACAATGAAAAAAAGACGCTAAGTAGCGGAAAGGAATCAAATTAGGATAGGGAAATGAGCCACCACTTACCTTTAGATGATGGATGTGGCGCGCGAACACACAGAAAAGACACAAACACAAATAATAAAGAAATTTTCGGGAAAAAACCCTTCTTCAACAAGAGAACATTATGAGAGGTGGGTGCACCCGGAGACTGCCTCACGGAAAGACCGCCGGTCGAGAAAATGGTGGGGGAAAATTCAAACATAGGAAAAGTAGAGGGGCAGTGAATCAGAGCTCATACCCGAGCAAAAATTAATATCCAAACTAATTTCTGGTTGGTGGGAAGATCAAAATATAATATGTATTGAAAAAAAAAATATTATACAAATAAAATTATATATATAATAATAATAATATTTATGAAGTACATCACCTCAGGTTAGTGGTGGTTCAATATAGGTAGTGGAAAGGAGAGGAAAAAATTAAAAAAAAAAAAAAATATTTAATAACGGGTATTATCTTAAGTTGAGACCAGGTGGTTGCCTTGTGCCAAGTTTGTACTGGTAGGCAAGTTCCCACCTTCTGAGTTCAGAGAAGCTGCTGCTATTAGGGAGAACTCTGATAGCACGGACTGTGTAACAAGAGTTGAAATTATTCAAGTCGTGGGTTATGGCATGGGCAGCAACTGGGTGCTTTGGGTTCTGTGTGAACACCGTCTGACGGTGGCCATTCATTCTTATGGAGAGTGCATTTGTGGTCAAACCTATATATGAAGCCAGGCAGTGGTTGCATGTTAACTGGTATATTACATGCGTGGTTTCACAGGTGGCGTGTCCTATGATAGGGAAGCTTTCCCCTGTGACCGGGTTGATGAAAGTGGTGGAAGCATGGTGTATGTCACACATCTTGCAGCGTGGTCTATTACATGGGAAAGAGCCTTGGGGTTGACTGTTAGGAAGAGGAAGACTGTGTTTGTGGACTAGAAGTTCGCTGAGGTTAGGAGGTCTACTGAAACAAGTTCTAGGAGGGCCAGGGAGGATTTTAGGAAGAATGGATCTCATTTCAGGGCATGTTTGTAAGAAATCATAGCCCTGCCGGAGGACTCTGTTGATGGATTCGAGGCCTGGGTAGTACTGTGTGACCAAGACTGGATTGTGGTTGGTTTTTGCGGGTCTGGGATGATTGATTGGCTGATTCAGTTGTGATGTAGCACGTGAAAGCTGTTTGTTAACCAAAGCTGGAGGGTAGTTGCGAGATATTAATGCTTCTGAAATACTGTTTGAATAATCCATGAGAGACTGTTGGTTAGAGCATATGCGACTACCTCGAATGCCAAGACTGTAGGGGAGTGAACGTTTGGTGTGGTATGGGTGGCAACTGTCGAAATGGAGATATTGTTGAAGATTGGTTGGTTTGATGTGAACTGAAGAGTTGAGATAGCCATTGGAAAGGGACAAATCGACATCCAAGAATGTGGCCTGGGTGTGGGAGTAGGACCAAGTGAATTTCAGCATGCTAAAGTTATTGAGATGGTTCAGGAAATTTAGCAGTTCATTTTCTCCATGCGTCCAAATCATAAATATGTCATCAATGAAACGAAGCCAAATGAGGGGTTTGAGAGGGAATTCCTCCAGAAATGTCTGTTCCAGCCGGCCCATGAACAGATTAGCGTAAGAGGGAGCCATGCGGGTACCCATGGCAGTTCCGCAGGTTTGGTGATAGATGTTGCCTTCGAAGGAGAAGTAGTTATTATTAAGGATAAGGTGGGCTAATTTGATGAGAAAGGATGTCATGGGAAGGCTGTTGGGAGGGCGCTGGTCCAGAAAGTGTTCCATGGCCCTGAGGCCATGCCAGTGTGGAATGTTTGTATACAAGGACGTGACGTCAATGGTAACCAGTATTGAGTCGGAAGGAAGAGGTGTGGGTAAGGTAGAAAGCCGGAAGAGAAAGTGCTGGGTGTCCTTTATATGAGAAGGGAGCTGATTAACAATGGGCTGTAGGTGCTGGTCAACCAAGGCAGAGATGCGCTCAGTTGGCGATCCATAGGCTGCAACGATAGGGCGTCCTGGATTGCCAGATTTATGGATTTTGGGCAATAGATAAATGGTGGGTGTACGTGGATTTTGAAGAGTGAGAAGCGAAATGGATTGTGGGGTGAGACCTTGGAGAGGTCCACTAACTGTACATATTCTTGAATTTTTTTGTTGACAGCAGGAGTTGGATCTTCCGATAGGCAGCAGTAGGTTTTGGTGTCTGATAGCTGACGAAGAGCTTCAGCTACATAGTCATTCCTGTTCATGACTACAGTGGTTGAGCCCTTGTCAGCTGGAAGGATAATGAGTTCTGAATTGCTGGAGAGTTGTTTTCTGGCACGGGTTTCAGCTGGGCTAAGATTATCGATGTTTGGTAAAGATTTAAGGAAAGTGGGAGAGGCCAAACTGGTGGAAAGGAAATCTTCAAAAATTTGGAGGGGATGGTTCTGGGGAAGAGGTGGAGGGTCAAGTGTGGATGATGGTTTGAATTTCTCTAGACTTGGTTCTAGGTTGTCCTGATATCCCTGTTCACTGCTATTAGTGGCAAAGTGATACCGCCAGCGGAGTGTACGGCAGAACGATAGAGAGTCTCGGACTAGTTTGGCATGGTCAAATGTGGGGGTGGGTGAGAAGGTGAGTCCTTTGGAGAGTACAGAGAGCTGGGATTCAGATAATGGTGATGAGGATAGGTTTATAACTGACAGTTTAGGCTTGGGAGTAGGACTTTGGTGCAGAGAGCGAGGTGCAGGTTTTAAAGGGGGAGGTTGAGGTATGTTGAGGAGCTGGGCAATGGACGGTTTATATATATAGATTGTTTGGAAACAAAGGCACTGAGAGCGGATATATTAGACATTGGAATAGGAGAAAAACCACCGCTTACCAAAGATGAGGGCTCCAGCGGCGTCAAAACACGAAAAAAACACACAAACAGAAGCATAATACAAATTTTCGAGCTTAGCTCTTCATCAGGTTGTAGGATGAGGTGGCTGCCCCGCGGAAGCTAGCAACCAACTGAGGAGACCACACGGGGTGCACATGGTCGGCTGGTCGGGGTGGAGAGGGAGGGGGGAGAAACAAGATGGCGGGAGGCGGGGGTGGGGGAGGACCTAAGCCCGAAAATGATAATTAGACTGCACAGTGGAAACACGGTTGCGGTCATAAGGTCACTGGCATAAAACAAACCAAGGAAAACACAGGGGGGGGGGGGGGGTGGAATCTACTGAAAACGATCTATAAGTGCCCCCATAAAAAATTATTCCACACGCAAAATTATTGAAAATATTACACACGAAAAAATACTACATACGGAAAAAATATGATAGTATAAACCACACGAGAGAAAAAAATTTATTGCAATAGATCTAAGTACAAAAGAGAAAGCTCTGGTGAGCGATGGTTTTGTGGGAAATGATGGCAGGTAAGGGGCAAAGGTCGGAGGAGAGAGGAAAATTGGAGCTATCTTAAATTTAGTCCAGGTGGTTGTCTGGTCCCCAGTTGGTACTGAAAGGCCAGTTCCCACCTTCTCAGTTCTGAGATGCTGCTTTTGTCTGGGAGTACTTTGATGGCGCGGACTGTGAAGCAGGTGTTGAAATTGTTGGTGTTATGAGTGGTGGCATGAAAAGAAACAGGGTGGTCAGGGTTCTCAGTCCAGACCGATTGTCTGTGTCCATTCATCCGGATGGCCAGTGGATTTGTGGTCAGACCTATGTAGGAGGCTGGGCAGTGGTTGCAGGTAAGTTGATAGATCAGGTGAGAAGTTACGCAGGTAGCCGATCCAGTGATATAGAAGCTTTCCCCTGTTACGGGATTGGTGAAGGTGGTCGAAGGCGGGTGCATCATGCAAAGTTTGCAACGGGGCCTGTTACACGGAAAGGATCCTTGGGGCTGTCTTGTGGGCTGAGGGGTTCCATGTTTATGGACCAAGAGTTGGTTCAAGTTGGGGGGTCTACTGAAACAGGTTCTGAGGGGCTGGGGAAGGATTTGTGGTAGGAGTGTTTTCATTTCCGGGCAGGCTCGGAGGAGATCATATCCTTGTCTTAGGATCCTGTTGATGGATTCTAAGCCAGGGAAGTAGCGGGTGACCAAAACTGGGCTTTGGTTGGTTCTTGATGGTTGTGGGGTGTTGATGGATTGTGTCGGTACTGATGTGGCTCGTGTAACTTGTTTATGAACTAAATCTGGGGGGTAATTGCGGGATATTAGGGCTTCAGAAATGTTATTAGTGTACTGCTTAAGGGACTGTTCGTTGGAGCAAATGTGCCTGCCCCGGATTCCCAGGCTGTATGGGAGGGCGCGTTTGATGTGATTAGGATGGCAACTGTCGTAGTGGAGGTATTGTTGTAGATTGGTGGGTTTTATATGTACCAAAGAATTGATGCCGCCATCAGAGAGGGAAAGGTCGACATCCAGGAAAGTGGCCTGGGTGTGGGAGTAATTCCATGTAAATTTCAAAGTGCTGGCATTATTGAGGTTATTGAGGAAAATGAGAAGGTTGTCTTCCCCGTGGGTCCAGACCATGAAAATATCGTCAATGAATCTGACCCATAGCAGGGGTTTCAAAAGAGCTGCAGCTAAGAAGGACATTTCTAGGCGGCCTAAGTATAAGTTGGCGTATGAGGGAGCCATGCGGGTGCCCATGGCAGTGCCGCTGACTTGTCGGTAGATTTTGCCATCAAAGGTGAAAACGTTGTTAGTTAAAATTAGTTCGGCCAGGTAGACTAGGAATGATCTGGACGGGAGGCTATTAGGGGGACGCTGGTCTAGAAAATGTTCCATGGCGCTGAGGCCATGGCAGTGGGGAATATTTGTGTATAGGGAGGTCACGTCAATCGTAACCAGAAGGGAGTCAGGTGGAAGAGGGACGGGAACTGTGGATAAATGGGAAAGAAAATGCCGGGTGTCTTTGATGTGGGAGGGGAGCTGGCTTACAATAGGCTGTAGGTGTTGGTCTACCAGGGCGGAAATGCGTTCGGTCGGAGAACCATAAGCAGCAACTATGGGGCGTCCAGGGTTGCCCGGTTTGTGAACTTTCGGAAGTAGGTACAAGTAAGGGGTGCGGGGCTTTTTTTGGGATAAGGAGTGAGATTGAGTGGGCAGTGAGGCCTTGGAGGGGTCCACAAGACTGTATATAATCTTTTATACTGTCATTAATTGCAGCTGTAGGATCATGGTTAAGGAGGCGGTATGTGTTGGAGTCAGCCAATTGACGGAGATCTTCGCTGAGGTAGTCACAACGGTTCATGACTACCGTTGTGGAGCCCTTGTCAGCCGGGTCAGGGTTAGATGAGAGTTCCCTGATGGCTCGGGTCTCTGATGGGGACAGATTAGTCTCACTCGGTAGAGATTTCACAAAACTAGGGGAAGCCAGACTGGTGGAAAGCAGATCTTGGAAAAGTTGGAGTGGGTGGTTTTGTGGAAGGGGTGGTGGGTCAAGAATGGAGGGTGGCTGAAATTTCTGAAGGCTCGGCTCTAGATCATTTGGAGTGTCCGGAATGCTACTTTCATGGCAAAGTGGTACCTCCAGCGTAGTGTGCGGCAAAATGCTAGGGAGTCTCTTACTAGGGTGGTCTGGTCAAATTTGGGAGTGAGTGAAAAAATGAGACCCTTGGCCAGAACCGAAAGTTGTGGATCTGAAAGTGGAGAGGATGAAAGATTAATGACAGACTGTTTGGGTTTGGCAGCTAGATTTGGATTGGCTGGGCGAGGGGTGGGGTTTAATGGAGGTGGTGGAGGTATGTTGAAGAGTTGGGCAAGAGATGGACGTGTTGAAATGAGGGGAGGTTGGCCCCTGGGTTGGTGACCAGGTGATTTGTATGGAAGGGGTTGTCCAGCTTTGAGGTGGGAGTTGTACAGAGTGGATAATTTTCTAAGGTGAATCTGGGCATGACTGTTCATAGACTCTGTGGCCTGTTGAATAATGTGTTGCAGTTGAGGCAGAACATGTGGGGAAGAAAGCAACAGTACTTTATTGAGAGACATAAGGTCTCTGGAGTGTTGGCTGGCCAGGTTAATGTATTCTTGCAGCACCAGAGATGTTAGGGCCAAGGACTGTTTGTATCTAAATGCATGTAGGAGAGGGTGGAGTTGTGGTGGACAGCCAAATATGGGCAATTTTATGGTGAGGCCATTAGGGGGAATATTGAGGTTCAGGCAAGCTTTAAGAAAAAGGATGTGTGACTGTAATTTCGCCAACTGAAAGGCATCGCTCACCAGAGCTTTCTCTTCTTGTACTTAGATCTATTGCTAATAATTTTTCTCTCGTGTGGTTTACATTATCATATTTTTTCCGTGTGTAGTATTTTTTCGTGTGTAATATTTTCAATAATTTTGCGTGTGGAATAAAATTTTTTATGGGGGCACTTATAGATCGTTTTCCTTGGTTTGTTTTATGCCAGTGACCTTATGACCGCAACCGCGTTTCCACTGTGCAGTCTAATTATCATTTTCGGGCTTAGGTCCTTCCACCCCCACCCCCGCCTCCCGCCATCTTGTTTCTCCCCCCTCCCTCTCCACCCCGACCAGCCGACCATGTACACCCCGTGTGGTCTCCTCAGTTGGTTGCTAGCTTCCGCGGGGCAGCCACCTCATCCTACAACCTGATGAAGAGCTAAGCTCGAAATTTTGTATTATGCTTGTGTTTGTGTGTTTTTTCGTGTTTTGACGCCGCTGGAGCCCTCATCTTTGGTAAGCGGTGGTTTTTTCTATCCTATCCCAATGTCTAATATATCCGCTCTCAGCGCCTTTGTTTCCAAACAATCTATATATATATATATATATTGCTGTCGTCAGTTTTTAGACTGGTTTGATGCAATCCTCCATCCCTTCCTATCCTGTGCAAGCCTCTTCATTTCTACATACCCCTCACAACCCACATCGTCAATTATCTGCTTCATATATTCTAATCTCTGTCTACCTCTACAGTTCTTACCTTCGACTGTTCCCTCCACTAACAAATTAACCAATCCAGCATGTCTCAAAATATGACCTACCAGCCTGTCTCTTCTTCATGTAAGCTTCTTCCATAAACTTCTTTTCTCACCCATCATTTCCAAAACTCGTTCATTTCTTACTTTGTCTGTCCACCTAATTTTCAGCATTCTTCTGTTGCACCACATTTCAAATGCTTCAAGTTTCTTTCTTTCCGGTATTCCTAAAGTCCATGTTTCGCTACCGTAAAGTGCTGTGCCTCACACATAGAGTTTTAAGAAGTTCTTTCTAATTCCCAGATCAGTATTTGAAACTAAAAGGTTTCTCTTTTTCATGAAGTCTCTTTTTGCTAGTGCTATTCTGCTTTTAACATCATTCCAGCTTCGGCCATCGGTTGTAACTTTGCTTCCCAAGTAACAGAACTCACTCACTTCTCCTATTGCATCCAATCCTATTTTTATATTTAATCTGCTAGTATTGGTATCATTTCTGCTACATTTCATCACTTTTGTCTTACTTTGATTTATATTCAGTCCAAATTCTTCCTTCAGTATTTTGTTCATGCCATTCAATAACTTCTCAATATCCTCAGCCGTCGCTGCTAATAAGACAATGTGATCCGCAAATCATAGCATACTGATTTTTTCTCCCTGAAAACTTATGCCACATGGAAATTTTTCTTTGACTTTCTTCATGGCTTCTTCTACATACAAGTTGAATATTAACGGGGATAGACTACAACCTTGTCTCACACCCTTTTTAACTGATGCATGTATCTCGTGATTCTCTACTTTTATTATAGCCACTTGATTCTTATTTAGTTTATAGAGTATTCTTCTATCTCGATACTTTAGACCAGACTTCTTTAAAATTTTGAACATCTTGTCCCACCTAACATTATCAAAAGCTTTTTCTAAATCTACAAATGCCATAAAAGTATTTTTGTTTTTCTTGATCCGCCCTTCAAGTATTAATCTTAAAGACAGAATTGCTTCCCTTGCACCGCGATTTTTCCTAAACCCAAACTGATCTTCACCTACTATCTCTTCTACTACCCTTTCCATCCTTCTGTATATTATTCTGGTCAGTAATTTTGAAGCATGTGATGTTAGACTAATGGTGCGATAATTCTCACATTTGTCGGCTTGTGGTTTCTTTGGAAGTGTGAAGATGACACTTTTATTCAAATCAGTTGGAATTTCTCCTGTTTCATAACTTTTTGATATCAGCTTGAATAATCTTTCGATTCCTTCCTCTCCTGCAGGGATCTCATCAATTCCAACTGCCTTATTTGCTTTAAAGTCATTCAGAGCTTTATTAAATTCTGTCTTCAAAACATGATCTCCTAAGTCATCAATGTCGACATCGTCTTCCTTTTCCAATACACTATTGTTCAAGTCGTCCCCATCATACAGTTTCTCAATGTATTCCTTCCATCGGTTAGCTCTATCTTCTGAGCTTAAAAGAGGTTTCCCATCGGCAGTTTTAATGTTCATACCTCTTTTCTTCATTTCTCCAAAATTTTGTTTGATCTTTCTATATGCAACATCTACTTTTCCTACGACCATTTCCTTTTCTATTTCTTCACACTTTTCTTGTAGCCATTTTTCTTTTGCTAATTTGCATTTCCTATTTATTTGATTTCTATATAAAACCTAACAAATAGAAATTGAAAGTAACCATATCATAAGGAAATGTAACAGGTCGTTTTCATTACAAACGCTTAGCATAACGTGTAACCAGTGCTAAAGCTGTCGTGTTGAAACAGTCCTTTCAAATTCAGTTCTGAAACTAGCTTAGTGGATATTTATAAATAGCTTCAAAATGTTATGATCTTCAACATATTTTATGAACATCTTAAAAACTTTATTAGTACTAAGATTTGTTGTTTTTTATTGTGAAAGTGCAAAACTTCTGCAAAGTGGATAGTCTTTGAGAGTTTCTCGATTCAGATTTAAGGTTATTATACTTTACGTTCTACGTTGCAATTATAAAAAGATACGGAGCATTGTAAAGCGGAGTTTAGACGACCGAACCAGACCTGATAAAACGTGCGCTCGGTCCCTTTGGCCAGAGAATACGTGACGCATAAAGGGGGCACCGGACCTGTTATGGAGGGGTTGAAAATAGTCCCTTTATCAGGTCCCCCACCTTTCCACTCGTGTAAATTCCCCACCGAACCAGACATGTATTCCTGCACATCCCCATAACCTTCTCATTGTTACCCTTTGTCGCAGGCTTATTTCTTATGGTGTTTTTGTTTAAGTTTTTTTTATTGTTTTTAATTTTTTTATACTTTCACATACAATTTCTTTTTATCCTGCAATGGAAAACTTAATAGATACCGGTGAAATAACTTGAAGTACTGAAGTGCTTAAAGCATTTGTGCGACCCAAGCAGTGAACAGTATTTTAATAAAGATCTTGGGCAACAAACATGAGATTCTGTTCTGGAGATTTAGAAAAATATGAGGCCAGCCGTGTAGAAAAATGAGGGGGATCATTGTAAGATCTGGGCGTAGAGCGTGGGTATACAAAACAAAGGCTAGCTTCTTTGAATTGATGACAGCTGATAAGAGAGGAGGTTTCTGAAGAGCGAAAACTTTCTGCTCGGCTCGAACACTGGCCAAGGAAACGTGGACTGGATATAGATCCTCCGAGGGAACCCTCTCTCGGGATCGTGTTATCTCTGATCCAGTCAGGTCGTCTAAACCCCGCTCAGACGTGACAGTTACCAGATTCTTGTGAAGTCTTTCGTTCAGTTGTTTTCTCTCTGTCAACACCTATGATCAAGGGTGAGCACTTTTCAAGGTCCCTTATTGCGAAAATGACATCATCCACCAGTCCTTCCTCTCTCTTCTCACCAATCCTCCATCGTCATCTTCGTTCCCTCGTCTGTCATCTCTGTGTTGGCCTTCCTCTACACCTTTAACCTAGTGTCTTCATTTAATGTGTTTTCCTTGGTATTCTATTCTCCCCCATTCTCTTAACTTCTCAGTACTATTTGAATCTTGCTACTCTGTCCTTCCCTAGAAGGTTTCTTCTTTCACCGTCTCGTTCCGTATCATCATTATTTTTGTAACCCTATTTACACTTGTGAGAAATTTCATTTAAGTTAGTTGAATCTTACTCTCTGTCCAGGTTCTGGCAGTAAATGTGAGAATAGGAACATAGCACATTCAGTAAGTTACTCCCTTGCTTCCTTGTTCCACATCAGACCTCTTAAATTTGTTAGAAATGTTTATCTCATTCTTTGTCCTTCATCTCCATCTTTCTTCCTCTACACCTCCCAGGTATTTAAAACTATTCACCCTTATCAGGGGGGAAGAGGCTAGTTCAAATCCCCGTCCGGGCATCCAGATTTGGGTTTTCCCGGTTTCCCCAAATCACTCCAGGCAAATGCTGGGATGTGTCCATTAAAAGGCTATGGCCAAGTTCCTTCCAGATCCATGCCCCCAATCCTCTCCCACCTCTGATCACCTCAACTTTGTCGAGGCATAAATCCACAAGAAAAACTACCTTCATCGGCTGTTCTACTGCCGACGTGATTCTCGTGGTTATGTTGTCCGTCTTCATGGGCGCCGGGAGGGGAGTTAAAGGGAGTGTACTTGCACCCCCCCCCCCTGCTATCAAAAAGATTAAGAAACAAAATTGTAATTATTAAATTCACTCCTTGAATAATAACTTAAGGTGCCTAGGTTGTTTTCCAAATTTGTTCATACTGTCAATAAGTTCATTATCCTTAGTTAATAAGTGTTATATATAATGTATAAAAAAGATACAGATGCACCCCCCCCCCTTAAAGTAATCCTGCCGACGCCCAATGTCTGTCCTTTCCATTTCTGATCATTTCGCACATTTTCTGCAACAATGACAGCTAAAAACATGAGCTATTTTGAGTTATAATCTTAGAATGAACCATTGTTGTATATACTACAACGGATACTATTCATTATTTTATATTGTATTCTTTCAATAAAACATGCATTTAAGTTATTTCGTAGTGAATTCATAAAGTTACTACACATGAAACATTTGTAATGGTCCTCTTGTAAGATTGAAGTTTTTGAGTAATGTTGCTGTTTCAGCAAATGAGCACTATATTCTTTGCATTAAATATATGCCATATTAACCATTCAACCATTGACTTCAAAGCACATACAAGTTCTCCTTCATATTCCCATTATTCAAATTCTTACCAAGGCTTTAATTTGATTGTTACAGGAAGAGACTATCGTCGCAAGAATGTCTGCTGCATCCCTGGCTGTGTGGTGGATTCGTCAGCCCCTGTAAAGGCAACACGTCGCTGGCAGGGGTGGCCAGCTGTGCACCATTTCAGAATGGCCACAGTTCTCATCGAGAGGCAGAGTCTGACGAATGTGACGGCTCGGCACTAAGCGACATCTGTAATGGCAGGTTGGAAAATGGAAACTGTAATGGAGTGACGGAGCCCTGTAAAAAGAATGAAGAAAGCACACAGAAAGAATCTGCCGATTCCAGTGCAGACTTGGAATCGAGAGAATGTAATGGAGCAGAGCACTCGGGGGAAGAAATAGAGGAAAACTGTCACGCTTTAAATGGAATAATTGAGAGTGAGAAGTGTAACAAAGAAGTTACCAGGAGCACCGACACTTTAAGTACGACGGGGAAAATTGACGAAGAAAGTGTCGATAGAAAATTGAGTGATGAAAGCGGCGGGCAAGATGAATCAAGTGAGAGGAAAAATGAAGTTCAAATATGTGATTCGAGTGGGGGCAATGAGAGACACATGTGCAACGGGAGTACCAATTTCGAGAAATCTTCTCGCTTTGACGGTTTTGGTGAAATAGGTAGCAATAATTGTGTTGGCAATAAGGTGCACAGCTACGGGTTTACAGAAAGTACCAAAAATTTTGTCGACGGAATAGAAATATTGAGGGAAGATACACCGGACTGTAGATTTCGAGGTAACATATGTACAGGGGCTGTCACCGGTGAACCCGGTCATCATAATTCAGTGTTTGAGAAAGGTAGTGGGGAAATATCGTGTACAAAATCGGTTCCTGAGCTGACGGTCGGCGACGACCTGTTCGCGAGGGCGGAGAGAGAACCGGGCGGGGAAGTGCGACACTGCGACGTAGCCGGGACGGAGGAGGAAGGACTCCCGGTGAAGCGCTCGAAGAACTGCTGTCGGCGGTCGTCGTACCCGGTGTCGTCGTGCGTGTCCTGCGCGCAGTGCAAGGAACAGTGCTGCCACCTGCACCCCGCGCCCGGCACCGACGTGCTCACGCGCATCGCCCGGCAGCACCGGCTTCCCAATATCTCGAATTCGCCCGTCGAGATAGTTCTGGACAGGGGAATCATCTGCTAAAACGTCAGTGTCGGTTTGATTGAAGTCGCAGTGGGCCAAATCGTCCTATGTCAGTACAGCCAGTGTGTGTGGTGCTGTGAGTGTCTGCAAGTTGGATAGAGTCCGTGCTAATTCTTCTCCCCTTTTAAACTTGCTGGTCAAGCCACTCCCAAACAATTACGGGGAGACAAATATCTCTATCTTCAAACGTGTCTTTGTACATATCTTTTGTTTTGACAATGGAAATATACTCTTAATATTTTCAACACAGGCAGATTATTGAATAAATTGCCTCAGTTGTTTAACAGCTGCAACCTTACTGATTTAGTCTTCCCATTAAATTGTATGTAATTTGTTGTGTATTTTAGTGAAGCGAGTAAAACTCCTTTCGGTAACTGTGCACAAATTCTGGCCGTTGTTGGTTACATATTTAAGAAATTGTGTTTTTTATACATACTAAAAGATAGTCGTTCTGTACTGTTTTATATGTGTTAACAGTTACTTCTTTGGTTGTGTTAGAAATTAATCTGCACTTTGTGAGAAATAATACAGCAGGAAAATGTTTCTAAATATATATTCGAGGATAGCTCGGTTGAAATTAGCTTATTGGTCGAAACTGTATGCACGCATCTGACTTGCTGGTGTGAAGTGTACGTAGTACCTTTCTCTGAGGTGTGAATTTTGTATTTATTAAGGCCAAAGATAGAATTAAGAAAAAAGTGACATATTTACACAAGAACAAACTTGTTTATACTTTCTGTCTAACAGCAAGGTAGTTCATGTCAAGATATGTTTGATGTATGTCCGTTATTATTAAAAGTATTATCCATTAGTACCACTTTTTATGTGAATTTTCTTCCAGCAGTCCCACATTACAGTGCTTTGTTAGCACTCCGTTACTTGCGGATAGGGAGGAGGGGGGGGGGAGTAAATTATCTGCTTCATAGCTTCTTGAATTTTTGAGGGAGAAGTAGCAACAAGGATCAAGTTACAAAAACAAAACACAGTGACAGTTTATAAAATTCTAATTCCTATAAAACACTTCCATCCAAAACACAAAGACCACTGTACAATAGATCCCAGTGTAAGAATGTGACTGGAAAGTAGTCAATTTACAGAAAAATAAAACAGATGTGTACACCAGAAGATGCGCCATCACAGAATAATATAATTATATCAAGACGCCGGCAAATTTTCTTAGTAGGAACCTTTTGAAAGAAATTCTACTGAGAGTGGAAACAGTTTTCAATTGGATAGTTACTGACTAGATTTGAAAAATTGGTTAATAGTCTACCTTATTACCTATTTTACTCAAGAAACATATTATTTTTTTAAAAAATCGAACATTTAAGTTATTTATTTTGCATTTTTTTAAAACCAATTTAAATTTACCGTGAAAACTCTTTGGCGTCTTGAATGATGCCAAGCCATGCGAAACAAAACAGTACAGTTGCGTCTGTGTATGGCAGATGTTAGTTTCCTTTTATTTTGTTCCATTGAAAATGAATTCCTCATTTTATAAGTACTGTATAGCAAGTACCCAACGGTAAAAGTACAACTGTAAAAACTCCAAGCAAGTTATTTATATATGTTTCAAACAATGAACAAATACGGAAAAATGGCTAAAACCTGCAAGGCGAAGGACGCTCACTGCTTATCTGAAGATTACTGTGAAGATCATTTTGATGGATTGTTTGCGCCCTATATATTTCTAAGTGTAAAGCAAAACTGATAAATTTTACAGAATCACTTTTTCTCTAGTATTTATAAAATAATATTGTACTAGTTGAGGTTAAGTTGTTTTTGTTTCATGATTTAAAGTCTTTTTCTAATTTAATGTAATAAACACTCTCTGGCAGGACTACGGTTATCGTGGTGCCACAACCTGGTGATTGATTCGTATACAGCTCGACGAAATAAATAAAGAATAAAATCGTTTGATATATCGCTTGATTCTTGAGATATCTTAACAGAAAGGTGATGTTACGCTCATATGCAGCCAGGATCAGATGGGAAGTTGGCTATGGTAAAGCTTTAAAACTTGTCACACCTGTTTTTAGGATATACTTTTATAGGAAAAGCGTATATGAAAGCAAAAAGAAACGTACCTTAAATGTGATGCAACAGAAAAGTTATGATACGGCACAGAATTAATAGTACCAAAAAACAACTATATTCTACGACATTGTTCATGCCAAAGATAATATCGAAGTGAAGAACAAAATCTTTTAGTATCTCGCTTATAGACCAGGGTTCATATCGGCCTAACCACATCACCTTTCATTCAAGATATCTCAAGAGATATCAAAAAAAAGTTTTTATTTTCGAACAATAGGATATTGTTTATGAAACTGAAATAATGCTGTTTAAGTTTATAATCTATATTTTACACTTATCTATACATACATCAAAGTTTTAACATTGCGTTACTCTGCTAAGCAAAAGTCACTGTTTGACCGAAAAATCTGCCAACTGTCACTGCATCAGTTGTGGGCAAATTACTACTGTTTGCGTTGCTAAATTCCGATTTGATAGGGAATTACACTTATCTTTCAACATATAATTGAGAACAACCGTATTAACTTGATAAATTTTTTGTTTGTAGCAATTTTTGTCAATTAACCTGTTCTACAAAAATTACAACTGCTACTATGGAGTTTCGCATGGAGTGACATAATGCTTTCGGATTGGCATTCGCGGCCACATGACCAAATGCCTAATTTTGTGGAATTTATTTTATAATAATAATCTTCATAATAAATAATTTTGTTTTATGTTATGTCCTTGGCATGATTAATCATTAAAGACAGCAATGCATCGGATTTTCTCTTAGTGGACACGGCCTATTAAATATGCTTTTTATTTTTTTCTGAATTCAGTCATAACCCCTGCCAGATATTTAAGATGTTAGGACTTTGTTGAAAGCATGTTTTCTAAATATCAGACTGATACAAGGTCTGATAAAAAAATAATGGCAATTTTTGCTACATTCCATCATTTTTGTCTTGCTTTGGTTTATATACAGAATGCATGAATTTCAAACTGTTATAGTTGGATTTATTTTAGTCACACAGAAAATGTACTCACATCAGCACAATATGTAATTTATCCAGTTTATCAATTGCACTTAACTGAACACTTAAAGATAATTTCAGAGAGATGACGGCCTTCTTCGTGTATACACATTAAAAGTCTTTTTTCGAAGTTATCCATTGCTTTCTTCAAAGTGTCATGTGGAACAGCAGCAATTCCTTCACCTATTGCAACTTTCAGATCTTGGAGTGTATGAGGTTTGTTGCAGTAAAATTTACTTTTTAAGAAACCCCATAAAATGAAGTCGCAAAGCAACAGATCTGGCGAGCGTGCAGGCCAGTGAACATCGCCGAAACGTGAGATCACGTGTTGTGGAAACATTTCTCGGACGACTGCCAAGGAATCACTTGCCGTGTGGGCGGTGGCTCCATTCTGTTGGAACCACATCTCTGCCCTAAAGTGTCAAGTTGTTGCCACAAAAAATTGTGTAGCATTGCAACATACCGTTCAGAATTCATTGTTGCACTAACACCATCCTCTTCAAAAAAATAAGGCCCAAAGATTCCCACTTTTGAAACTCCACACAAAAAGGTGACTTTTGAACTGTGCAGTGGTGTTTGATGCAGTTCTTGTGGGTTGTCTGCTATAGTTTTGTTTGTTTACATAACAGTTTACATTCATCGCTCATCATAAACAAAACCTTATCATTAGCAAGAACATCAAGCATTCTCTCACAAAACAGTCTCCGTTGCACATGATCACGTCCATGAATCTTCTGCAGGATCATAATTTTGTAAGGATGAAATTGTCACTTAACTCATCCTGCAGGATGCACTGCAGCGAGCGACGATATAAACCCAGAGTTGGAGCACGCCGCCTAGTGGAGCGGCGAGGACTATGAAGAACAGACGCTCTCACTCTGTCGACATTTTCTCGGGTTCGCACCGTACGAGGATGACCAGACGACTTCTGCTTCGTGACACTCCCAGTTTTTCGAAAAGAGTTAACCCGACGAATTATTGTGTTGCGATCAGGAACCAAACCATTTCGCGGAACATTGAACTGTGTTCGGAAAAGACGTTGAACTAACTGTGATAACAGATTCAATTCTTTTGAATGAAATGTTCAACAGCGAAAACGCGATGTTGCACGGACCACTGTGCCTGGACGCTATAACCTACAAAACAACTGATCCCCCACCCCTACATTCCACTCCTGCCACTAATACTACTCAAATCAAATCCATTCGTTTTTTTTTTTTTGGGCGCCACCCTTTATAGTCCAAATTCTTCTCTGTTCTTTGTTGATGCTATTCAGTAACTTCTCGATATCCTCGGTCTGTTCTGCTAACAGGTCAATGTTATCTGTAAAACTTAGCATACTTATTGGTTCTTCTTGAACGTATAGGATACATTAAAATTATTTGCTTACTTTATTGCTTCTTCTACGTACAAGCTGAATATTGATGGCCATAGAGTATAACCTTGTCTGAAACCATTTTAACTGATGTGTGTGTCTCACGATTGTCAACTTTTATTATAGCAAGTTGATTTTTATGTTCTTATGTCTTGCTATTTTAGAGCTAACTTCTTTAAAATTATGAACATTTTTGTCTCACGTAATATTATCAGAACTTTTTTCTAAATCGTCAAACTCCATATTGATCCACTATAAATCTTAAAGCCAGTATTGCTCCTCTTTTAGCCTCATTTTCCTTAAACCCAAACTGATCCTCACCCAACATATTTTCTATTATTCTTTCCAAGTAACTTTAAAGCTCTGTCAAGTTCTATCCTTAATCTGCTTAACAATGAATGTGGGAATAGTTTTCTCTTCCCAGAACAATTTTGTTCAAATCATCTCCATCGTACAGTTTCACTATGTATTGATTCTATTGGTTAGCTCTATGTCTTGAGCTTAAGAAACGTTTCCTGTTTACTTAAAATTCTATTTGATCATGCTACAGACTACATCAGCTTAACCTGCAACCATTTCCTTTTCCAATTCTTTGCTTTTTCTAGAATATCTGTACCGTTCTCTTCCCATTATACCCTGAGCATTTTTGTGCCTTCTCCTCAGGTCCACCAACTCCAAAATTTCATCTGCGATCTACGTATTTTGGCCAGCTTCTATCCTAACGTTTCTTTGCCAGCTTTGATGTTGCGAGGAACCCAGTTTGGTTTGACGAGGCTACTGCTCCTACAGCTGTGCCGGATCCTCTTCGTCAATGGCTTCGATACACCGGGCACCACGACAGCTTTCTAAATGAGGCCACAGGAACAACTATTTACATAGGTTCACAATCATTCGTGAATTACTGTGAAATGACATCAGCCTAACATCTGACGAGTTTCTGTACTGAGCGAAATAAACATTACATCTCTTCAATACTGTGAATGTTACAGTTGTAAACATACAACACCCAAACCAGGCTGTAACGTGTCTACCGTACGGGAGACCCTTCACCCTCTAGCCGATGCCGAGCACTAGCTTGAAAGGCTGCACTTACTTGCCTTTACGGGTTTTGCGCTGCTAATGCCAATGTTTCAGACTAGTGTTGCAAACTGAAAAAAAAAAACCCCTAGCACCCTTGTTTTTTTTTCTAATTTTTTTTTTCCCCAGAAAATAATATATTTGATAAATTATAGTTTTATTTAAGGAACTTACATTTTACAAGTGTGTTTTAAATCTTACTGAATCATATAATGTTTTATGTAATGATACATATATGTATCTATATAGATAACATAATTTTATTCATCGTCTATGCCAGTACCACATTCACTAGTATCAGCACTACCAACTCTAGTTCAGTCTGTGTTGGAATTTTCTGTTCCTTCTTCTGTCTCCTCTATATCCATAACTTAAGAAGTAGTTACATTTTCTTTTATTGGTTGTTCTTGTATTGTATTGTACGCAAAAGATTTTGAGATTGCAATTTTAAATTGTGAGCAAAGTACACACTGTGCATAAAGACTGCGCCAACAGTTCTGTATTACGGTCTTTTAAGTTTGAATTTAAATCTATTATCATACAGAATAGGAGCTTTACTTCTTTTCAATCGATGGTTTACACCAACGGTTGCAAGGAAACGATTCATAATTACTGACAATTTAATGAGTCAGTACCACGATACTCTGAGAGTTTAACAAGTATACGAATATAAGGAAAGCACAATAAGTAATAAAAAGAGGCAAAAAACTGTAGATAACTTTTAAATTCTTAATTTTTTTGAAAAGATATGTAGGTCTACAGATAAATTCGTAGGGCTGGCAGCACTAGTTCAAATAGCGAGTATCAATCCAAACAACTCGGAATGGGGATTCCTTCTTGCATAACCTAGCCTGTTCGGGAAATCCCTATTCATAAAAGAAAATTTCATCCAATATTTTCGTTTTTTTTTTTTTTTTTTTTTTTTCTACTGAACAAGTAACATATAATAAATATAAAAATTGGTACTTAGAATAAACTCTAAAACCGTCATATCAAACGATAACTGCCTTACAAATGTGAGAATTAGTAGTTGTGAAAAAAAACTTCTCCCAGAGCTGCTTAGGAGATGGTTTTTTACCTCTGAAATATTTTATGCAGGAAAAAAACTATCAATCCATGTAACATTTAAGAAGATTAAATGTCCTTGATACCTCTTTGATGTTTAATACAGTGGCTCCCTGTTGTCTTTTGCATCCGTTGACCATTCCTTATTCGTCAGACTTCAGAGGCTGTTTCCTTCCCCGAAGGGCAAGAGTGTGCCCTGGACCATTCTCTGCACCTCTGCCCCGACAGGCACAGTTGATGGTGGCACCACCTATCTTTTACCCAAAGCGATTCAGACCATTTTTCAGCGGTGAAACTACTATGGGGCTAGGTGGTGCAGTGCACCGGGGCCCCTACGTTTCAGGGGGCCCCCAAGCGCAGTTTTAGAGGGCCCATGAACCCTATCGGCAAACTGGCGGCGACTTTTTTTTTTTTCTTAGAGCTCTACCTTCGTCTAAAGGGGCCCCTGAAACACAGGAAGACCCCCACTAAGGGCCCTTGCTGCTCAGGGGGCCCCCAACCACTGCTCACGGGGCTCCTAAGGGCAACTCAAGGGCCCCCATCCTCAGCTCAGGGGGCCTATACCAGCACACGAAACAAAAAAAAGGTCACCCGTCTGGCCTGAGAGTCCAAAATTTTTTGCACCGGGGCCCTTGTTGACCTACGCCAATTTTAGTGATGCTACATGCTTCAAATATTTATTATACACACATAAGCCCAATCTTAGTGAATGCACTAAATTTTGTTTCATTCCTGTTTTAATTTGCATGTAATTCATGTGCAAATTTCACCAATTTGGTCACTAATTCACTGACTGATCATCAAAACTCCAAGGCACTTCTTGCAGTCTCAGTAATAGATGAAGTAGAAGACCACGAGCAGCTGCAGAGTGATCTCGACAGGATACCTAGCTGCACAGGTCGACATGTAACGAAGGTAAATGCAAAGAGGAGTCACATAAATAACTACATGTCGAGTATGATTATAAAGTGGTGAAGGAGCTGCTTATTTAAGACGAAATGATGAATGGTGTGCTAGAGAAGTAAGGGAATCGGGTTACAAAACTTACTTGAATACGGTGGTGTAGTATGGAAACCACATTTTTGGTATTAAATACAGGATTTGGTGCGTGTGCAAAGAAGAGCAGCTAGATTTGTCTCTTGAAAGTACTGCAAAACGCAATCAGTAACTGATATGATAATGGACATAGAATGTGATTCATTGGAAGACAGAGAAGAGAGCCGTGGGAGTGTACAAGGAGTATATCGGTGATGAGGTGTGGAATAATTAAGAGAGAGGAATGGAAGGGAAAAGGTGAATATGAACACGAGCTGGCACTCTATTTCAGCCACAAGATTTTCTTTTGCAGGTAAGGGGGTCGAGCATTGGAATAAATTACCAGGAGAGATGATGAATAATTTACCAGAAATGCTGATGAATTGGAAGTCAAAATTTGTAGAGAGCCAAAGTGGCGAATACCGGAAAAAGGGGGGAAATTGCTTCTTGAGCTTACACTCCATCTCTTTTAAATTAAAATTAAAGTGTGTTATAGGAAAAATGTAAAATTGGTAAATTTCTATTTATCTACCCCAAACGTGAAATCTCATCCTATTCTAATAACTTACAATACGCCTCAGATTTAGATGGAGCTTACCAAGTTTAACTCAACTGTCCATACCGAAGTATTAATTAAGCTTTGTAGAAATTATGTTGAAAAAGGAGGAGCTGCCATTTTTGTTTGAAATTATTCAATGTAACAATGCAGTTAAAGTAAGTATTGTATGAAACAACAATTTGAATGCTGTGTTACAAAACTCTCATACTATTAAGCACAATTATAGTCCCCTGGAAATTTTTTGCCAGTCATTTTTACTACACTTTGTAGATAACAGTGTTATGTGGAGATTTCAATATTGACCATCATTCACATCAGTGAGATATTGGATACAAAAGTCTTGATGTCTTTAACTTGGCAGCAACTGTAAATTTATATACCAAATACCAGAATTGCAATTATTGTTATAATTATTTTTTCATATCTCTCAGTACAGAATTACTGCATGCCACTAGTAATAAATTGCACCTGGGACCATGATGACCAGCTATTTTGCATCAGGTCTGGAAGCAGTTTGATGAAGGTACAAAAGAACTGTTAAAGACAACAAAATAAAACTTTAAATAATGAAAACTGGTGAGAAGTGTACACTTTACAGCATGTTAATACAAAATATTTCCAACACTTTTAGAAGGTTTTAAAAAGGAAAAAAAAAATATTGGTAACAATGAAAGGAAAGAAATGCCGCTAGGCAATATTTACATGGAAAAGAAAGGGAAAATACACCCAACACTCACCAAAGTTGAAGGGAGGAGTGCAGCAGCAACACAAAAAAAAAAAAAAACCACACACACAAACACACAAAGGAAAAACAATATTTCGACATGTCTTAAACGTGTGAGGCAAGACATATGGTAGGGGGAAAGATGTGGTCGCATCCCGTCATCCCCAGACATGAATCGTGGCGGGCTGGGATGTGACCACATCTTTCCCCCTGCCATATGTCTCGACTCACACGATTAAGACTCTTGTCGAAATGTTTTTTTTTTTTTTTTTTTTTTTGTGTTGCCGCTGCCCTCCTCCAATGATAGACCAAGACGATGAAGAAGAAATACTGATTGAAGAAATTTTATGTTATGTTTAATTTAATGAAAAAACTAATTATTAAAATATTTTTATATTGCTTACCTTACCATTTTCCTTTATTTTATTTAGTGATTTCTAGTTAATCTTTTACTTCTAAATATTCCGCAATCTAGTGAGTTTTGAGACCAGGTCTAGCGACTTTTGTTTTTGTAAGTTGGCAACACTGGTATGTATTATTTTGTTATGCAATTGTTTAACTGTAAATTGACAACTTTCCACATCCCACAGAGCTAGTCTCTTATACTGGGATCAGTAGAAAATGAATATATTGTATACACAACAAATCACTTTTTCATCCACTCCAATAGTTTTTACCTTATTTACCACCATTTTAGACTCACTCTGTCAAAAGCCTTTGAAAGATTCAGTGCTACACTATCTATTTCATCAGAAATATCTTGCCCATAGCTTACTAACTGAGATTCACATGAATATCCTTGTCTAAAGCCATGTTGCCAACTTGAAAACCACTTATTTTCTTCATTGACTTTTCTGATATGATTGCATATTGAGCTCACCATTAATTCACCTACCACTGATGTCAAGCTGATTGGCCTGTAGTTTTCGACCCTATCTGTCACCGCTCCTTTATGGACTGGTACTACTATCGCACTTTTCCAGTCATCTGGTAAGCAGCAAGTATAGATACTCAACTTAAATATCATTTCTAAGTGTATGGATAGGCTCTTTATCTGATTTACACCCTTCCATTTCTGAATCATAGCCCTAATGGTCTCACTAAATCAGACAATTAAAATCTCTGAATTTTTCAAATCCTCATCCTTACCTATAATTGTCTCGGCCCCCTCAGTTTTCTGATATAGCCATAGGAAATTCTAGAGGCATCAGTCAGTGGTCCCTCTGCACCAGTATTATTCCTCATAAACCCATCTTTAGCCACCTTTTTTGCTATTATTAATTCCTTAATTAGTTGTTGCAAGTATTCCCTACTGCCTTGCTGGCACTGTTATCTTTTCACAACCTATTTTACCTCCTCACCTCCCTGTTATAATGTGTAAATTCTGTAGTTTTATTTATTTTCTATTTTGGAATAAATATTTCTTCACCCTTTTACCGAGCGTGGTGGTGTAACGGATAGCGTTCTGGCCTCGCATTCGGGAGGACGGCGGTTCGAATCCCCGTCCGGGCATCCAGATTTGGGTTTTCCATGGTTTCCCCAAATCACTCCAGGTGAATGCCGGGATGCTTCCTTCAAAAGGCCATGGCCGAATTCCTTCCCATTCCTTGTCCCCATCCTTTCCCGTCTCTAAAGACCACGTTGTTAAAAAGGGACATTAAACTGTTACAAAAAAAAAAAAAAAAAATTCACCCTTTTCTATTATCTCCTTGAACTCTTCCCACTTTGATTCTACTGTTCTTGTTCCATCCTTCCATTTGCTGAAACTTTCTATGAAATATCTTTTTAGGTTTGTAATTTGTGTCTTTTTTTTATTAATTGTACCCATTCACTTCAATTCTGTTCACTCGCTTACTGTATCGTCACCCATCAGAACTGCTTCACGATCACTTATTCCTAAAATTACTTGACACCCCACAAAGTTGTATCCAACATGTTTGGTCCCCTTGTATTTTGCTCTAACACTTGAGTAAACCCTGTGTATTTGCAAATCTCTGTTCCTTTGTGTTATTAATCTAATTTCCTATTGACACCTCATAAATTTAAATCCCTACTAATAATGACCATTCCACACTCACTTCTGAACTCTCAATGTGAATTTAGTTCCCCCTCCCCATCCCTCCAACAACTTCATCTTCATCATCTATTTTTACTACAGTAAGCAGCCAACACCCTTTTTTTTGTGCTACCCCATAATTTTGCCACAAGTAATTTCATGTTCATGATCTCTAAACACCAGTGAATTGTAGTAGTCTTTCCTAACCAGTATGAATACCCCTCCCCCCAGTTGCTCCTCTGTCTCTGCGGTACACTCGGTAACCAACGGGGAGAACCTCATTGTCTAGTACTCCTTCTTTTACCAAGACTCTACCCCTGTAACTACTTGCGGTTCATGTATTTCTGTTGGGCTTGCAAATTATATTACTTTGTTGATTATACTTTTACAATCCACCAATAACTCCTTCCCAGTTCCATCTCCCTCTGTTATTGTTTCAAACGCTTCATATATCCCAGTCTGGATCTACAATCAGTATCCCTTTTATCACTATTTTTATCGTGTTGGAACTTGCTGAAAATGCTCTTTAAATTTTTTTAGAGTTTTGACGTATCAGACAGAATTTATTGTACAGCCCTGCTTCAGAAAATTGGCCATAATCACACCCTGTGCATACCAGAACAGTGTCACCACAGTTGATTGCACAGTTTTGAATTTTTCTCTCCCTCCTTTAAGCTATGTACTGCCACTCCATCGCAGGTTCAAAAAAATGAAATCTCGTTTCATCTCCAATTACAGTTTTTTCCAGAAACTCTTCTCCCTCAAAATTATTATTACTATTATTATTATTATTAAGTTATTGCTTTACACCTTGTTGACAGCTAAGGTCATTAGAGGCGGGATGGTAATAGGGACAAGGAACGGGAAGGAATTAGGCCATGGCCTTTTTGAAGGAAGCATCCCGGCATTTGCCTGGAGTGATTTGGGTAATCCATGGAAAACGCAAATCTGGATGCCCGGACGGGGATTCAAACCCGTGTCCTCCTGAAGCCGATGCCAGAACGTTAACCGTTCCCTCGAAATAAAAGCACTGCAAGAGTGGAGAGGCTATTTTTCTTGTACCTTTATTCTGGTCAGTTATGATACCCACTGTGAACAAACGTTTGAGTACCCCAGTTGTTTAACAATCATCAGCACACTGCATTTACCATTGGAGAGAATGTGACAGAATTCTCCTATAGTCACTCGGTGGTCACCGCGAATGATGTCATCGACTCGCTGAATGTCGCGTCGAGTCACTGCTCCGCTTTTCGTGAGCTGACGGTGTTTGCCCTTTGGCTTTATCACAGTGGCAAACCCATCATCTTAACAGTCTAACGTCCACTGTTGCATCACCTTACACATTTTTCAGAATTTCATGAATGCAAATGGGGTTTCACCTTCCGCATTCAAGAATTCAATCGCAGAATGCTGTCTAATACAAACATCGTGTTTTCCATTTTGAAAGTGGATGCAGTGCTGCCACCTGTTGATGCGCGAAGTTGCTACTGCAGTGAACTGGAGAAGGCTTGAGGAATTGTGCCAAATTCAAATTTTTACTTAACTAACTTATTTACAAAGAAAAAAATTGGAGCCATTAGTTTTCAACTGACGTGTATAAGAGCATTTGTCGCCTTTGTCTGTCCAGACAGATTTCCTCTTCTTGGTTTCTAGACCGTGGTACACCTATCTTGTAGGTCCACTTTTACCAGATCAAACAGTCTCCTCCTGGGCCAACCTCTGGGTCTTTCACCTTTTGTTTCTTTTTCCAGCCATATCCTTGATACTCCATCCATTTCACGTGCTGCAGCATTGCAGTCTTGTTTGGGAAATTTTTTCACATAGTGTTTCATTGACTGGGATCTCTTCACATATTAATTCAACCCTGATCTTTCCTCTTTTCGTTTTCTGTATCATTATTCTCAGGAACTTCATTTCTACCACCTGGGGTCTTCTATCATGTCTGATGATGATAGTACTTACCAGGACCGGATTTAAACTTTTTTTTAGTGTAGGCTGTTCATTTTGTGCTGCCCTTTTCTCCTTCATACTTATACTAATCAGTAATCACTAATTTGTATTACCTTTATTAGGTAGAAAACGGTTATATGTATAAGTGAATGGAAATAGGTTAAGAGTGACTTCATTATTTGAAAGTATTCAGATTTAGTCATAAAATAGGAACAAGAAAAATGAATGTTTATTATGAAACAAGAATACAAACAAGAAAATAAAAAATGTAATACATAATTATAGTTTTCTACAGGATTTTTGATTGGAGAACATAGAGGAACAACTCTTTCACTGACGGTTTTCCATACGACAAACTTCGAACACTTTTTATCGGCAAAGAACAGAAAACACGTTAAGACGTACGCTCTGATTTGTAATCAATTATTATTAAACAATTATAATTTATATTAATTTCAATCAGAATACTGGTTTCAGCATAGTTCAATGCATGTTCCTTAAAAATTTCAAATAATTTAATTCATTATTAGCTGAGAAATGACGAATTAAGTTTCAAAAATCATTGACTTTTCAATGATTTTTTTTCAATAAAATTAGGACTTACGAGCACTCGGGGACTTTCAACATCCAGATACTCAATTAATGAAATCTTAGATCATACTTAAGTATTTTTATTATATAAATCATGAAATGTAAGTCTGTCAGCAGGGACTTGTCTCTGTTTATAGAGTCTCCCTTTGGAAATATACGACGGGCTACTGACTGCGTTGAACAAGATAGAAGGTCAGGAAACTAATGAAGAATTTAGTTATTAATTTAGCTAATTGTTCGCTGTCACCACTTACCTAAATGAAAATTGATAGTAAACGTATTTTTCTTTTCTATTAATTGTTCCGAGTTTGTCACTTCACTACTAGATGTCAGCACTTAAATGAAAATTTACAGTAGACGTTTTTCTATTATGTTTATAATCACACACAAATTTGACGGCTTACTAAAGAGGGCATCCTAGGATAATTGCCGCCCCTAAAACGTTGATGTCCCTAGGCTGGAGCCTATACAGCCTAATGGGAAATCCAGCGCTGGTACTTACCTCCAAACTGATGTTGTGATGTGTAAGAAGTATGTATTACACAGTGAAAGTTTATCTCTAATTGGAATATGCTTCTCCCACTAAAGCCACCTAAATTGATGATAGAATTGTGCTCCTTTTTGTACAGTGTTAGTAATTGGATCTCAAGATAGACTGTCAGAAGTTGCCGTACTGTGTAGGTACTGAAAATTATGAAAATATGATTCAGTTTTTCTCTATCCAGATGAATAGTAGGCTTCATACCCTGTGTGCCGATAGCCATTACCAGTGTTTTTTGTGGCTCATTTTAAGCCAAAATTCTTCGATTGCTTTCAGATGTTCTCCTGTTGGAATACTTGTTTTGCATGTCACCAGATGACGGCATTGTCTGCAAATGATTTGAAGTTTCACCCTTTCCATGTTGGATGAATTCCCATTCATGCAGCATTGGTATTACTACTTCTCAGCTAGCAGCAGATGAGTAGGACATTTTATGCTGGAAATGCAAATAACAAGGACATGAGATGTAAATGAAGAAACCTCTCTGATTAATCAATATGGTATGTCCAAGATGTTGGACACAGTATTAAACAACTAGATGAACCACTAGCTAAAAAGAATAGCAAAATTTCTGTGAAAACTGAAAAAAGACTGAAATACACTAAACTGGCTGCAGCTTTGAATCAGTGTAACTCAGGGCTGCTCAACAAATTTTGGAGATGGGCCACCATTTCGATTCTAAGTTAGCCCATAGGCCACATAATAATTGCCTCTACTTACAATAGATTTTTACTTAAATATAACAAATACAGTATAATAACAATCAGAGATAAAAAAAAAATCAATGGCACCTTTGCAGAGGTTTTTCAGGTAGGATATTCTAGGCCACTGCTGCTGGCGGCAAATTGAAATGTGCCGGCGGGTCACTTCCTGGCCCGCAGGCCTGGTTTTGGGCAGCCTTTGTGTAACTTGTAAAGAGATACTAAAAGCAGGAATCATTCTAATACGTCCACAGCAAGATCAACAATTAATTAAATTAAACTGCAATGGAGCACTCCCTCTCTCCGGTGGCAATTTCCCTACCATCCATCCTCCCCCTTCCCTGCACACACCTACATTTGTTGTCGGCAAATTTTAGCTTTAAATTCTTTCAACGTATTTTGGTAAATTATTCATCATTACTCTTGGTAACTTATTCCAATACCTGACACAATTACGTAAAAAAGAGAATCTTCCTACACCTTTTTGCCTGAAATCGAGTGCCAGCTTGTGGTCCTGGTCATCTTTTCCCTTCCATGCATTACTTTTAAGTTTTACACCAATATCTCTCCATGTCTCATCACCAATATACGCCTTGTACACTCCCCTGACCCTCTTCATCCTCTTGTCTTGCAATGAATCCCATTCCAGCTCTTTTATTATATCCGTAACTCATTGCATACTGCACTAATTTCCAGAAAGAAATCTAGTATCCCTTTTTTGCACCCTCTCCAACTCCTGTATTTGATACTCAAAACATGGGTCCCACACTACACTACTATATTCAAGCAATGGCCTGACCAAAGTTTTGTTCCTTTACTTCTCTTGTACATCCCCTCATCACTCACTCCAACAAGTGCAGAATTTTGAAACCTTTTCCTACCACCTGTCCAGTTAAGCTTGCTATCAAACGTAATGCCAAGATATTTACATTTCAACACTTCTACAAGAAATTATTTCATAATCAACTTTTAGTTTTTTTATTTGTGTATCTATTAAGCTGACTCTTCTTTGCATTTATCTTCATCCCATGTTTACCAACCCAACTAGATATCCTGTCCATATCACCCTGCAGCTGTTTACAGTCCTCTATCGTTTTGATCCTTTTATATAGGATTATATCATCTGCAAACCATCTAATTTCTGATAGTATATTCGAAATGAAAGCATAATGATTAAATTACAGTGAGGCTTCCTCTCAAATATTAACATAATCAACTGAAGAGAATGAAACGAACACTGAAAAATTATACGACAAATTAAACAAAATAAATAAATCTAATTATTTGAAGTAATAAGTGATTTAAATGCCAGAATTGACAATACTAAACTGAGGCCTATTACTGGAACACACAGTGAACAAACAAAAAATACAAATCTTAATAGATCGATCGACCATGTCAGTAATAATGGAGAGGGAACAGATGCTGTGAGGCAATATTAATATGGAAATGAAAGATGGATAAACCCACCACCCACAAAAATCCCATGGCTTGGGTTCTATTTTGATTAATAAAGGCGTTGCCCAATATATATATTTCGCTGTATTTGTGTAGCATTTTTCCCCTTCCAACTTTGGTTAGCGTAGGGTTTATTTATCTTTCCTTTCCAGATTAATCAATAATGCTACTAGCTATAAGAAACTTAAAATTAAAAATACACTGATCAGTCAGAACTTTATGACGACCTATCTAATAGCCGGTATGTCCGCCTTTGGCACGGATAACAGCGGCGACGCGTCTTCTCATGGAAGCAATGAGGCTTCGGTAGGTCGCTGGAGGGAGTTGGCACCACAGCTGCGCACACAAGTCACCTAATACTGGGCAGGGGGGCAATGAGCTCTTGACGCCACGTTCAATCACATCCCAGATGTGTTCGATCGGGTTCAGATCTGGCGAGTTGGCGGGCCAGCACATCAATTCCAACTCACCACTGTGTTTCTCGAACCACTCCATCACACTCCTGGACTTGTGACACGGCACGTTATCTTGTTCAAAAATGCCACTTCCGTTGGGAAACATGGTCGTCATGAAGGGGTGTACGTGGTCTGCAACCAGTGTTCGATACTTATTGGCCCTCATGGTGCCTTGCATGAGCTCCACTGGACCCATGGATGCCCACGTGAATGTTCCCCAGAGCATAATTGAGCTGCCACCAGCTTGTCTCCGTGCCGCAGTACAGGTGTCAAGAAGCCGTTCCACTGGAAAACGACGGATTCGCACCCTCCCATCGGCATGATGAAGAAGGTATCGGGATTCATCAGACCATGCAACACTCTGCCACTGTGCCAACATCCAGTGACGATGGTCACGTGCCCATTTCAGTCGTAGTTGCCGATGTCGCGGTGTTAATATTGGCACATGCACGGGTCATCGGCTGCGTAGGCCCACTGGTAGTGTTGGGTGTAATGTGTGTTCAGACACACTTGTACTCTGCCCAGCATTAAAGTCTGATGTTAGTTCCATCGCAGTTCGCCGCCTGTCCTGTTTTACCAGTGTACGCAGTCTGCGACATCCGATATTCTATAGCATAACAGAGAATGATAATCACTCTGAGAAAAATCAGGTAACTATAGAGACCAGAAGTAAACGAGAGCATAAGATCAGGCGAGTGAGAGTGAAAGTTTAGCTAGCATTTTTAGCCGAGTTGTAAAAGTTACTGTAAGCAAAGGACCGTCATCTTCTTTGGATATTTACTACTGGAGTGAAACGAGAATAAATATTAATTAAATATATATTAAAGATTATTATTATTATTTGAATGGACAGTTAAATGATTAAGTGTGGTAACTTATTCCAATCCCTGACACCCCTACCTAAAAAAGAGAATCTTAATACAACCTAGAGCCTGAAATCAAGTGCCAGCTTGTGATCATGGTCATTGTTTCCCTTCAATGCATTACTTTTAATTCTTACACCAATATCTTTCCATGCCTGATCACCAATATACGCCTTGTACCACTCCCATGACCCTCTTCACCCTCGTCCTGTCTCCCAATGAATTCAATTCCAGCTCTTTTATCACATCTGTTATTGATTGTGTCCTGTGATAATTTCCAGAAACAAATCTAGCAGCCCTTTTTGGCACCCTCTCCTTTGGTACTCAAAATGTGGGTCACATACTACAGTACCATATTCAAGCAATAGTCTGACCAAAGTTTTGTAACAATGAAAAACACCAATCCATCTGTTATTGGAATGTTTTTTACTTCTCTGAAGATACCGCCAAAAAAGGTGAAACATGTCTGAAATAAACAACAATTTAAACAATGGCTGCATTCACTTTTTCGTTAAATAATAACTTTTTATTTTAACATGAAACTATAGAAGAAATTGCCCACAGTAATTACATATTATACTGCATAGCATTATGTCATCAGCATACAACCTACTTCTTACCATAAACATCCAACACAATTCTTCATTAGAATAATGCCATAATCTTACATATTTTCAACTATTTGCATAAATCTTGTCTGACACGAGAAAATTCTCCAGAAATTAACACGGTAAAATATATTGTTCGTTACAATACAGTAATTGTTTCAGTTTAATTTAGTTTTTAGGTATGTGCCATCATGGTAACATGAGTCAATAAAGCCCTATATTCTGGCTTGAAACATTATTCATAGTAGAACCAGGTGTGCCACTTGTCACTGACATATTTATTTAAAATTTCTGCTTTTTTGAAGAGCAAAAGTTTTGTTACGATTTCATATAATTTTTTTATATCTTCATGCTTAGTCAGTGCATAACACATATAGGAATAAAATTCAATTCAGTACCTACTGAACAATTGAGGGAGGCAGAGAAGGGGTGAGTTCTAGTATGGCTTTACAGTCAGTCTCCATAAGACCTTAAAATTTCTTCATCTCTTATTCTGAAGAGCATCTATCAAAAATAAAAGGGAATTCAGTTTATTTGAACAAGTGATTGGCCAAATAAATAGTTTAGTAGAGAAATGTGGTATAATATATTAGAATGGAAAGTCTAGAAAGTGATTGGCTTTAATTTACTTATTGCAGAAACTGTTTCGTAATATGATTCAGAATATTCAATGATAAATACTGTGAGGCAGAAGACAGGAAGTGATATATGATCTCACTGAAAGGGCTCTTTAGACTAGGGTTACCAGAATTTTTTTCTACAAATCCAGGGACACTTCACAACTCTTTCACAAAAATCTGGGGATGCTCTCTGCATCTGTCCTAATTACGCGTTGTACGGTACTTTTATAAGTTATACGTTTAAAGGATGGGTTAACTTAAAAGCCACATATCATTTATATTTTGTATTTTAAATGAGGATCACAGACAGCCATGTTGCACACAGCACAAAGCTGTTGTGTCCAAGACGCAGTATCCTTGTAATTTTATTTTGTTCCTAGGCACGTACAAGGAAAGAAGAGCGCTTCATAAATCTTGCTTTAAACAAACTTTAGCAAATCAGGGCTTTTAAAGATCTCTCGCTTGATTAAAAAAAATTCTGACGACAACAGTAAAAATCCGGGGACATTGCGGGGACGAAATCTGTCCGGGGACAGAAAACTAAAAACGGGGACTGTCCCCGGCAAACGGGGACATCTGGTACCCAACTTTAGACATGTTCACCCTGTTATCGAACGAGTATTGGCTGCTGGAGTGGAAACTCCACTAAAACAGATTTAAAGACAAACTCACTCACTCCAGTCTGGTGTCAAGGTTATGGAAATAAATGTAACCTCAATAACCTGGACAAGTGAAAAATTATCTAGGGACACTTATTTCATCACACAGATTAATGCCTGTCATAAACACATAAAATTTGCAGGTCAGTCCATTCAAGAAGTAGAAAGTGTGAAATTTCTATGTTTGTGTATTTATCTTAATTTAAATTGGAGGTTAGATGGAAATTGGATGCAGCAACATTTGCAATTTGTAAAATTTCGGTCATAGGTGATATCCTTATGAAGAAACTAGTTTATTTTGCCATTTTCACTCCTTGATGTCATATGTGATAGTATTCTGGTGCAATTAAACTCATACAGACAAAGTATTCAAAGCAAAAAAGTGAGTAATAAAATTAGATGAGGCGTTAGCAATACATGCAGACAGCCAGCGGTTCAAGAAGTTATCAATTTTAATACTGGTGGCCAAGTATATATGATCACATTAATATCAATTTTAGTCACCAGTTATAACCTATTATTTGAAACAAAACAAAAATACGCAATTACAATACTAGAAGCATGTTAAAAAGGGGGTTTGATATTCAGGGATATTATCTTCAATAAGATCCCAACACATCTTAAATTTCTGGCAGGAGATAAGATTAAATTCAGGAAAAACTAAGATTATTTTAATCAGTAACTTCTAATCCATTGAAGTATTTATTTCTAAGATATCTACAAAATAACCGACAGTAGTTTGTGTAAATGTAATTGACATAATTAGTGTACATTTTATTCTGTGACAGTGCATCTTCTGGTGTATACATCTATTTTGTTATGCAATTGGTTATCTGTAAATTAGCAAATTTCCACATCCACCGAGCCTGTCTCTTGTATTGGGGTCTATGGAAAATGAGTGAATTGTGATGCATAAAGCTCCAACATTTCCAAGAATGTAAGAGGCTATAATATTAACCACTATTTATATCACAAAAGCTGCGGTAGTGAATGAGTTATGGTAATCATGAAATGAAACTTATTCATAATTCTTACAACTAAGTCTATGATTATTACTTAATGTCAGTCAATGTTGTAATATGTGTGTCTCAACACTTATTTTGGCACATTTTTTTACTTTCTCTCTTCCCTTAACTGGTAACAACTGGGCAGGTCAATCTGGAATAAAGTTAAATGCCAATTAAAGTCAGCTTATTGGGTACACAGATAAAAAACTAAAGGTTAATTATGACTGTAGGGTGGGGAAGGAATTTCTTGTTGAAGATTTCAAGTTTAAATTGCCGAACATAACATTTGATAATAAACTCAACTGGAAAGGACACTTTGGGCAGATGGAAGAAAAAGGTTTCAGAATCCTTCATTTACTGGAGAGGATGATGAAGGGATGTAGCAGGGAAGTGAGGGGATTGTGTAACAAAACTTTGTTAAGACTTGAATATGGTGGTGTAGTGTGGATCCCACATTTTTGGTATCAAATACAGCAGTTGGGGAGGCGCAAACGAGGGCACCTACCTTTGTTTCTGGAAATTACTGCAGAACACAATCAGAAATTGACATGATAAAGGAGCTGGAATGAGATTCATTGGACGGCAGCAGAAAGAGGGTGAAGAGAATGCTGGAAGGGTACACAGCGTAAACTGCAGGCCCGTAACTACCGCCGGGGCACTGCCCCGGGGCCCCCAAGCCTATGGGGCCCCAAACTGATGGTTAAAAAATTATTGTATTTTATTATTTAATCTAACTTCCTATAAAATACCTAGCTAAAAGTTAATAATAAAAAAATCCATCAAAATGCTAGAGTAAATTTTTTGCGTGACCGTTCATACACTCCATAAGCTTCGCATGTAAAAGCAGTTCTAGAGCAGACAGCAGAATGTCGAGTCGAATGCGTCATGTCGCGCCAGGTGCCTGCCGAGTGATGAGTTAAGTACAGGCTGGGACGTTCTGTGAGCTAGTGCTACAATTTCGAGAATGAAAGAAGCTTCTGGCGAAAAGTTCTCGAAAGAATCCTAAATGTGACCTTAACACTTGCAACATATAATCTCACATTTCTTGGATCTAGTGAAAAGTTAGAATGTAGCAAGAAAGGAAACTTTCTCTCGATAGTTCAGCTCTTGTGAAAATATGACCCAGTAGGCCTACTGCAAGAATTATTGATTCAGCGTACGCGAGATACTGTGAAATACCTCAGTCCCAAAATTCAGAATGATTTTATAAATCAATTAGCCATAGAAATCAAAAATAAAATTACTGTTGAGCTTCAAAACTGCTTATTTTTTCATTGATTTTATATACCACTCAAGACATTGCTAAAGTTGATCAGTTAAGTGAAGTTTAAAGGTATGTCAAAAAAGTTAATAATGAAGATTGGACACCTATTGATATCAAAATATGTGAAACTTTTGTATCCTTTAGAGAGGTAAAAGATCAGTCTGCCCAAGTTCTTGCAGAAGAAATACTTACTTCATTGGAAGATAAAAACTTGGATTTGACCAAATGTCGTGGACAAGGCTACGACGGGCATGAGTGGGGCATACAGTGGAGTGCAGCAGCGTATTAAAGAAAAAGCCCCACACACATACTTTGTGCACTGTGCTGCACATAACCTTAATTTAGTATTAAAGGATGCTGTGGAAGAACTAGAGTGGTCGGCCAGTTTTTTGAAACCATTCAAAGTGTGTATTGGTTTTTTGGTCACAGTATTTTGCGCTGGCAAGTCTGGAAGTCAGTGTAAGACATCGAGGCTTAGATTGATTTACTGAAAACTCTTAATTCAACTCGCTGGGCTGTTAGGCGTGAGGCAGTGTATGCACTGAAACACAGGTTTTTGACCCGCATCACTTTGACTTCCAGGAAAAGCAAGGAAAGAAATGAAGCACAGCAGCTACAGAACAAACTTTAAAGTTTTGATTTTGTATTGCTTTTGGTTGTGTAGTGTGAAGTTTTAAAGTCTCTCAACCTCGTATCAAAATCCTTACAATCTGAAACCATGGACCTGTTTATTATTTATTTATTTATTTATCAATCTTGTTCCATGGATCCCTGCTGAGGAAGTACCTCTGGGATGTGAAACATGTCATTGTTGA
Organism: Vandiemenella viatica; assembly: GCA_031002005.1. NCBI lineage: Eukaryota > Metazoa > Arthropoda > Insecta > Orthoptera > Morabidae > Vandiemenella > Vandiemenella viatica. The sequence continues at coordinate 1,572,455 of CM061920.1, forward strand.
TACATATACACATAATATGAGTCATATCATAGTAAATATATATATATATACATATTTTACAAATACAAGAAATAATAATAAACATACATTTTTGCAACTGAATTTTGCTAACGTCATAATGAGTACAATTAATTATTTTCTTCAAATTCTTGAATGGAGTAGAAGGAGTTGCCAATAAGATAATCTCTAAGTTTTTGTTTGAATACATCTTTATTATCTGAAAGCTGTTTTATACGATTAGGTAGTTTATTAAACAGATGTATCCCAGAATAATTAACTCCTCTTTGTACTAATGACAGAGATGTTTGTGTTTTATGCAAGTTATTTCTGTTTCTTGTATTGAAACTGTGTACCTGTGAATTAGGTGTAAACAGGTTAAAATTTTCTATGACAAAGCTCATGAGAGAATATATATACTGAGAATACATTGTAAGAATATTGAGTTTCTTAAAGAGTTGTCTGCAAGAAGTTCTTGGTTTTACCCTACACAGAAACCTAATAGCTCTTTTCTGTGCTATGAAAACTTTTTTACTTTGTGAAGAGTTTCCCCAAAAAATTATGCCATATGACATTACTGAATGAAAATATGAGGAGTACACCTGTTTCATTAATTCTAGATCTGCTGTTAGAGAAAGTGTTCGTATTGCGAAGGTGGCACTACTTAACTTTGCCAGTAGTGTAGTGATATGATCATGCCAACAGAGTTTCTGATCTATTTTAATACCAAGAAATTTTATACTCTCTGTTTCTAAGATTGTGTTGTTTTTATAGTTTATACATATATCTGGCTGTGCATAGTTTTTTGTTTTTAAACCTAATATAATGTGTTTTTTCAAAATTTAATTTTAATGAATTTGCCTTAAACCAATTTGCTACTACTCTAAGTACTTCATTTACATTAAATTCTATAGTACTGTTTGGTGTTTTACGCACAGTCAGGTTAGTGTCATCTGCAAATAAAACACTCTTAACTTTGTCGGATAAATTTCCAGGAAGGTCATTGATGTATAACAGAAAGAGGAGGGGACCTAAGACAGAGCCTTGTGGAATTCCATGTTTTATTTTCTCCCAGTCTGATGAAGCATCTTTACTTATTTTAGAATCAAAAATTGAAACTTTTTGCATTCGGCTTTCAATGTATGATTTAAACCATTTACCTGCGGTCCCAAAAATACCATAGTATTCCATTTTTTTCAAAAGTAATTCATGATTTACACAGTCAAATGCTTTTGCAAGATCACAAAATATTCCTACAGGATTCATTTTATTATTCAGTTCCTCAAATGTGTTATTTAAAAATGAATATATAGCCATTTCTATGGATGATCCTTTTTTGAACCCAAATTGTGAATTAGTTAGGATATTATAGTGTGTAACATGTTTTATTACTCTACTATACATGACTTTTTCAAAAACCTTTGAGAATGTTGAAAGTAATGAAATGGGACGATAGTTGTCTACACATGTTACGTCTCCTTTTTTAAATAATGGTTTTACAACAGCATATTTTAGTCTATCGGGAAAAACACCTTGTATTAAGGATTCATTACAAATGTGAGCAAGTACATGACTGATACAGTCTGAACATCTTTTCAGTAATTTACTTGAAATATTGTCATAGCTGGAAGAATTTTTAGGTTTTAATTGTTTAATGAGTTTATTTATTTCTGAGACTGTTACTGGTGGCAATTTCATCTCCACAAAGCTATTTGGGAAAGCAGTCTCAAGAAGCCTTAGAGCACTATGTGGGGATTGCTTTTCTATGCCTAATTTATCTACTACTGACGTAAAATGTTTGTTAAATATTTCACAAACCTCCCCTACTTCGCTATACACATGTCCATTTTGTTCTATTTTTATGTCTTTAGAGTGATTTACAGTTTTTCCTGTTTCAGTCTTTATTATATTCCATATTGTTCTCATTTTATTGTCTGAATTTTCTATTTTCGCCGATATGTACTTGTTCTTGGCCTTCCTTATTACATTTCTTAGTATTTTAGAATAAAGTTTATAGTGAACTTTCAGCGCATAGTTATCTGATTCTCTCATTTTTAAATAAAGGTCCCTCTTTGTTTTACTAGAGATTCTAATACCCTTTGTTATCCATCCCATGCCCAGTTCATTGTTTGGAGTGTTGAGAATTTTCCTTTTTTTGAAACTACCTTCAAAAAGTGTTAGAAATATATTCAGAAAGGAATCAAATTTCGCATTAACACCCTGCGCATTATATACTTCTAACCAGTTTTCATTGTTTAAGGTATCTATGAAGTGTTTTATATTATTTTCACTAATATTTCTTCTATAAACCCAGCTTTTCTTTATCTGTTTAACAGTGTTCCTGGACTCGATACATAATAGCTGGGCATCATGATCTGAGATACCATTTATTACTGGATGTATGCTGTAATTACTGCACTGAGAAATATCCATAAAAAAATTATCAATTGCAGTCCGGCTATTATTTTGTATTCTCGTAGGAAAATTTACAAGTGCTGTTAAGTTAAAAGACAACATCAAGGCTTCCATATCTAATCTATCATTGCTGTGATTTAGAAAGTCAACATTGAAATCTCCACATAATACTATTTGTTTGCTATTTGTAAAACTTAGTAGCAAAGACTCTAAATGAGATAAAAACAGTCTGAAATTACCTGAGGGGGCCCTGTAAATTGCTATCACTATCAGCTCTTCCTTATCATATTCTAGTTCAGTAACACAACATTCAAAGTGTTGTTCTATACAATACTTACTTACAACTACACTACTGCATTCAATATTATTTTTTAAAAAAATGGCAACTCCCCCTTTCTCCATTTTACATCTGCAGAAATGAGAGCTTAATTTATAATTTGGGATGGACAGCTGAGATATTCCTGTATCAGACAAATGATGCTCAGATATACACAAAACGTCTACATTAAAATTTCTGGAATTTTTAATCTCATCAGTTTTACTAAATATTCCTCTTATATTTTGGTGGAAAATACTGGTCTGAACACTTTGACGCAATGACTTTGAATTGTTTATTTTATTATTACATACTGGTATATCAGTTGGAATTTTTAATTTCAACAAATTATGATCATCAGAGACATTAATTTCCTTAAGACATCTTAATAAATCTATTTTATTTACCCTAAAAAAGGCCGCGACTTAACACCATTTATCACAGGAATACCTCTTTCCCTCACCTGGCATCCTCTGACCTCATCAGCAATAAGAAGCGAAAGCTTCCTCTTACCTCTGACATTCAGATGGAGTCCATGGCGAGTATAACTGTCCCTACCAATGCAGGCCACATCAATCAAACCAATGTGTGAATTAGCCGGCTGCCAGAGAACCCTTTCCAAGGATGCATTTGTACGCCTGATGTTATGCCACATCCAGGGTTTATCGTAACGCTCAAGCAAACCAACAAATCTCACACTTGTCTGACGTGTGTTCTTGGAAATGTGGGCAATGTCTCCCTCAATTGAATAATTGAGGTCTTTATCAAGGCTATTTCCTGGTCCCCCAACAATTACAACACAATCCTCATCTGAAAAATCTTTAACTAGGTCTTTCACATTTGCTACCACACTTCCAAGATCTGCATTTGGTTTGAAAATACTGCAGACTTCATAATCTGGCCCCAAGTCAGACTGAACCATCTCACTGATTCCCCTCCCGTGACTGCTCCCAAGTAACAGTACCTTCCTGCGTTTACTTTTAGATACACCCTGAAAACTTTTCCCTTTTACTTTGCAAGAACCCAGATCGTTCAGTCCAACCTGACGGTCTTCAGAGTCACCATCTAGATCCTCCAATGGCCGAAACACATTGGATGTCTCCAGCTGGAAACCATCAGACAGACAGCGTCTCCTACCTCTCCTGCCAGAGCTGACTTCCTTCCATTCACTGTTCCGCCTATGCCTAAGAACAGAATTTTCTGCCTTCAGGGCCTTTAAATCCCTCTCTGCAGATGCCAAATCTGACTGGAGTTTCAGAATCCGCTGCTCCTGATCACTAATTCTGCAGGAGTGACAGTTCCAGGAAATACTGACACAAGAGTCACTGTTAGATACATCGCTGCACCCCCAGTGAAACCAGCGCCCGCAGTCCCGGCATGTCACTCCTTCTTTTACTATCCTTCGGCAGTTTCCACACTTTGTATCCATTGTGATACTTTCAAAACAACTTAAGAATTTACAAGCAAAGGAACTTTAAAAACTTTTACTTTTTAATAAACTACTTGTGTGTCAAATGCCAAAGAAATGCAAAAGTAGCCTTCTACAAAAAATGTTAAAAACCTATGTATATCACTCGAAACTTTTCCTAAAAGTGAATTACAACACCTGACAACTACAAGATTTACAATAAAACTGCACAAATGCAAACAAAAGAACTTTTTAAACAATTACTATGAAATTTGATACCCTAGAACTCTGAATCACAACTAACCTCAAATGTAAACAAGTAAAAAAAAAAATGCGTTTACACTGTACTGATTATGTATTAAATAAAACGGTTCACTATCACTTGAGAACTTGGCAATCTACTTTGAAACAAAACTAATGCTATTAAATCTTACTTACAATGAACTGCTGCTACGCTATAACAATAATAGTAATACTAAACGTTTATACCGGAGGTAAACAAAGCACGAAACACTGAATTTACAATTGACGGATTTATACTGAATAAAACGTTCCACTAACACTCACACTGCTAGAAAATGATATTATTCAACGAATTAACTACCTTACGAGATAAAATTTAACTTTTTAACTACAAAAACACAAATTATTAGCACTCGACACGCACTAAAGCACGCGGCAGACGAATTCCAAAGATTCTAGGATGCTAGGATGCTGTTGTATGCATGGAGGAAGGAATAATATGGAGACGACGCAAGAGACCTTTACCACGCATGGGAGTGAAGCAGGCCGGCGGAGGAGTGGGGGGGCATGGCCGGAGTGGCGGGGGCTTGACCGCTTCCCAACAAACACGGGGAATATGTACAAACACCTCAAGGGGACTCTAGGATAAGCGTGACGCCGCAATCTGGTGATGGATTATTATGTAACTCAATGAGACAAATAAAAAATGAAGAATAAAATTTTTTGATATCCTGCTTAGTTTTCGAGATATTCTGTCTCAAATGTGAAATGGTTTTGGTTGAAATTCAGAAGAAAAAATTATTCAAAGTCAAATTTTACGATGAATTTTTATTTAAAAAGACGAGACAAATAAAAAATAAAGAGTAAAATTTTTCGATTTTTCACCTAGTTCTCGAGATATACTGTCTCAAAAGTGAGGTGTCTTGAGTTGAAATGCAGAAGAAAAATTTCGCAAAAGTCAAATTTAATGATGGATTCTTATGTAACACGACGAAAAAACTCGATAATAAGGAATAAATGTTTTCGATATCTTGCTTAGTTTGGGGGATATACAACATCCAAATTGAGGGGTTTAGGTTTGGATGCAGGCTGGACGAAAAATTAATTCTGTCAAAGCCACAATGATTACATGGTTGACATGCAGAATGGATATTTCAGTTTTATTACTACCACTTGTGGTTAGTCTGAAATGTGTCCTAGACCAGAAAAAAAGTAAAAGGACCCACTCTAGGGATGAGCAACCCAGACATTTTGTAGGCTGGTACCAGAAATAAAATGTTTATTCAGTCACCTTAATGAACATTCTCTTGATTAAGATGTGTTGTCTAATTTCACAGCCCTACTTATTAGGACAATTGTAAAAAAATTATCTCTCAGTTAGATTTAGATACGGGGGGGGGGGGGGGGGAGAATGTTGTACAAAAAAAAAGAGACTAAATTAGAAACACATTCCCCAAACTGATTTTGTTCAAAGGCCAATAACTTCTTTATTTATGAAGCCCATTTTTATTTCTGCATGAACCTGTTTCGACATAAATAGATGAGAAAGATTTCAAAATCGGTAAAAATAGGTATAGACGTATTTACAAACAGAAACAAGTCTTATATGAAGCTTTAAAAATAACCTAAGTCAATGGCCTGAAATAGCTATTTAAAAAATTAATAAAACTCACAGCTTCTCACATAACAGTTAATTTCATCATCCATTGTCAGTATAATCAGCAACGTGACGAAAGAAATCGTAATAGTAAATTCACTGAATCGCGAAGTAAAACACGCCCCCTTTAAATCTCATTTTAAACACTCGTTAAAAAATAATGCTAGTCTATTATGTGCAAAATAGCAAGGTTTGCTGATTTTCTACACTACACCAAGAAAAATTTGAGAACAAAGTCATCCCATTGAGAGCTATGACTAAATATTTATAGACGTGCTGCAAAGTTTGCGGTGTCTACCGCTCACTTCAACAACGATAATTACAATTCAACTTACTTATGAAATGATATTCCAGGTTCTTTCCTGTCTGGCCTATTTGTGCAACCGTACGCAACACAAGCTGGCATTTTTAAACACTTATACACAATACTAAATGAAATAATCACTGCATCTACCACAATGTGAACACCTTAATTGTTGGGAAGCGCCATATGGTCGCTGCCGGTGCTGCCACCATGCGGGAGAGTTTAGTGCTTGCTTCACCGATTTAACGTCACTTCTCCTCCATATAATTCCTTCCTCCATGGTTGTATGCACATGAGGTATTGGATAATTTATTGTTAAGGATAACCGAAATACGATGAAAGTTTGAAGAACTTGTTTCTGAAGCATCAAATGTTTGTAGTCGATGGGGAATAAACAAAAAATTTCGCCAGAACAGACTGAGGAAAATGAGTTGAGTAAGCACGAGAGATAATAGACTCAAAATCTTGGTTCCGAGTCACTGTGTTCTATCGAATGGTAGACACACTTTTTACTCAACTTGAAAGCCGTTTTGAAGGGATGAAAGCTGTTCTTTATTATTATTACTCTGCAATTCACTAAAAGTGTGTGGCGGTGGGTGCATTGCACCTACTCAAAGGGTAATAGTTTGGAAGGGGGACACTTATCAAGTAATACAACCTGATTTTTAGCTAATGCAAGTGAAAGTTATATTCACAAAAAGCAATTGATTTCGTTAATAAGTTTCTAAATTATGTGAATCCATCCTTTCCTTGACAATTATGCTCAGTGAAAAATTCGTTTCAAAACAAAATAGAAAAATGAAAAGTGTTAAGCAATTTGCTAATTATATAATAGTCGACTACATTTCGCTTTCATCAAACTACCCAGATGTTTGCACAGCGTGTATCGTGTATTTGACTGTCCATGTTACAGTATTTAAGGCTTAAGTTGATCAAAAATTACTTGAGAAGTACAATGGCTCAAGAAAGACTCAACAACTTAGCTTTGCTTTAAACTGAGAATGATCGAGCTCAACAAATCAACTTTGAGAAAGTAATTGATGAATTCGCTACTTTGATAGTTACGAAACAAATGTTTAAGAAATAATCAAATGTAGCTAATCTTTAATCTTTTTAATCTACACTACTTTCCATGCATCAGTTACTGATTCCTTATGTTTTAAGCAAAGTATGCACTTTAACTAACTTAATCTACATCTATTGTACCTATATCTTTAATCTACCTTAAACTTTTATTTAGAAAAGTCATATTTTAAATTATGGATTAATAGTATTCCAATAGTATAATATTATTAAAAGTTACTGTTTTAAGTTTTTTATGTTAACAACCGTGTAGCAAATCTACATCTATAGCTATACACTGCAATTCATAAATATTGTGGGTGGTAAAGGGTGCTAAGCACGATTCCTAATTCTGAGCATTCCAATCCCGAACAAAACGACAAAACGAGGAAAGAAATAATAAATTAAAGTATCAGTACAGCATCTTATTTCTCTATCATATCGTTCCCGTCATTGCAACCTAAATAGGTTGGCGGAAGAAGTATTTCATTGTACTCGTAAATTAAAGATTTTCGCATTTTTTCCAACAAATTCAAATGAAAACGACGTCGTCTGTCCGCCAAACAATCCCAGCCCAACCCACGTATCAACTCTGTGACACGTAAGAACTGTAACTAGCAGTCACGAATCGAGCGGCTCTTCTCTGAACTTTCTCTAAAGTGTCAATCAGTCCCTTGCGATACTGATCTCAAACTACACAACAGTAATCCTAATGCGGACGCACTAGTGTTTTGTACGCTATTTCCTTTGTATGAGCATTACAACTTCTCAAAATACGATCTATGAATTAGTTTAGAATTAGCTTTGCCTACGATGGAAGTTATGTGCAAGTCCCATTTCATGTTGCTTTGTACTGTTACGCATAGATACATCAGGGAATCAACAGTGTTAACAGCTGTTTTGTTGCACTTTTTGCAGTTAAGTGTAAGCTGCAATTTATAGCACTATTCTGAAATAACATCCAGATCGCGCTGAATTTCTAAGCAATCGTCAGAGCACCTTACTTCCCTATAGATAAGTGCATCATCAGCAAACAATCGCATCCTGCAATTAACATTGTCACAGAGATCCTTTATAAAAATTAGGAAAAGAAGTGGCCCTATTGCTCTTCCTTGAGAACGCCCGAAGTAACATGTAGCATAGAAGAGGCTTCCCCGTCAACAACGACATACTGTGACCGACCAGTTAGAAAATTGCGTATTCATTCGCAAATCTGATCCGATATACCGTATGCTCGAATCTTCGCTAAAAGTAGGTTGTGTGGTAAAGAGTTAAAAGCTTTCTGAAAATACAAGAAAATTGCATCAACTTGTGAACCAGCATCGATAACTTTCATTACGTCAAGCGAAAATAGGGCCAGTTGCGTTTCACACGATCTGTTCTTCCAAAATCCGTGTTGGTTTGCTGTAAGTAACTCGTTTTCATCTAGAAACACCATAACGTTAGAGCATATGACATGCTCCAGAATTCCTTGGATCCCTCCTATCTCCTTTCTTGAAAACGGGAAGGTATTTTAATTTCTTCTAAAGATTTACGAAATATATCTGACGGAAATTATTCTATTTCTTCCTCGTATTCCGAAAATACTTTTACTGGTATACCATCGGGACCCCGCGCTTTCCACCCTTCAGGAGCTTTAATTGCTTTATAATTCCTACACTATCAATTTTTTCCTGGATCCATCTCAAATTCTGCACGCCATGGAAAAGTAGGGATGTTTTCCACGTTTTCGTCAGTGAAAGAATTTTTAAATTCAGTGTTAAATACGGTAGCCTTGTCGCGGCAGTCTTCAACTTCCCGACCGTCTAACACTAACTTTTTCTCATAGGACCAAAATTTCTTTGGGTTTTCGTTGAGGCTCTTGGAAAGTGAATTGCAACGAAAGTCATTAAAGGCCTCGCACTTCGCTTTCTTAACATGTCCTCTTGTCTCACCTAACTTTTCTAAATCACTCCACACATCGTCCTTCTTGAGCGTGCATGTATCTTCTTTTGCTTTTTAAGTAACCATTTAACTTCACGTGTATACCACGGGGAATCGTTCCCATCCCTGATTGTTCTTTTCTGTATATATAAGTCCATACCTTCCATGACTATACGCAATGAACCGAGCCTCTTCCTTCTATAAAAGTAATGTAATTATCCCTCAAAAACGTTCTTAAACTTTCCTTTGGGACCTTTCCGAACCTGTAAACGATCCTTTCTTTTTTTGCGCGCGCGGCTATTAATTTTAGTGTAGCAATTTTACTTCAGCTTTGTGATCACTTATTCCCATGGTGGTAGAAATGTCCGTGAATAATTCAGGCCTATTTGTAACGAGAATATCTAAAATATTTTAGTTATCGTTGTAGCACCGCGTTGGTTCAGTGTCGAGCCGCCCAAGGTGAAGATCTGAGAAAAGGTCAAGAATAATTTGGCATGATGTTTTATCCCTGCCACCAGTAACCTGGACGTAATTAATCCAGTCGATATGTGAAGGGTTGAAGTAACCTCCGAGTATTACTGCATGATCGGGAAATTGACAAGCTATATTACTTACATTATTCCTTAAGGCCTCAGAAATAGTTACATCTGCATCTGGTGGACGATAGAAACACTCTATTAAAAGTTTTGTCCTAGCTACATTTAGTCTAATCCATAGGATTCCACAGACCGTATCGATATATATTTCGTTACACGACAGGTATTTACTAACAGCTATAAATACGCCAGCACCATTAGAATGCAACCTATCCTTCCGGAAAACATTCATGCTATGGTTAAAAATTTCTGCTGATCTTATATCCGGTTTTAACCAGCTTTCAGTACCTAATACAATATCTGCTTCTGTGCTACTAATAATGCTTTCAAGCTCAGGCTGCTTATTACAAACACTTCTACAGTTAATAACGAGAACTTTTAACGGTTGAGACTGATTTACACTACTCCTAACATGTGATGTAGAATTTAATTGGGCTGCGCGTAACTGTAATCCCAGTTTCGAGTCTTCTTCCCTCAGTCTAAAAATTCCCCCAATGCACTCCACATGGCCCCTGCCACCCGTGTAGCCAATTCACGTGTGTAGTGCACACCTGATCTATCCAAGGGAACCCTGCACAACTCGACCCCAGGGCGAAGATCATGGAATCTGCAGCCATGATTGTTGCAGAAAACGCCGCAGTCTCTGGTTTAGACCCTCACAGAGGTCCACAGTCTGTTCTATAAAGAATGCGGGAATGCGGCAGATAAGTAACTCAGCCGAAATCTTGCGGTCGTCAACCACAGAGCTCACCCTATGAGCAAGCCGCCGGAAGGAAGAGAGGATACCCTCCGACCCCAGGTGGCAAGCATAATTGGTCCCGACATGAGCTACAATCCGCAGCTGGCTACACCTCGTCCGTTCAACGGCATCCGGGATGGTCTGTTCCACATCTCGGATCAGGCCACCCGGAATGCACAATAAATGGATATTAGATTTCATCCCCGACCTGTTCGCCATTTCCCTAAGGGGCTCAATGAACCGCCTAACGTTGGAGCTACCTACCACCAGAATCTCCTTCTGTGGTATATTTTACCATGTATTTTTAAAGCGTGATTATATAATTTTTTAATAAACATACACTCTTTTTAGATATTGTACTTTTGTAAGTATTTTGCTTTTGTATTATTCACCTTATTCTTTTGCAACCATACACACTGAATATATGATTTCCAAAACTTGTATCGTAAAATTAATCCATTTAATAATTTGTTAATTGTATAAGCTAGATAAATACTTGAAAATTTGGCATAGTGAACCTTTTGTAGCTAGTTTTGTTACCATTGTATGGATCAATAGATAAAAACAAATTTTTGTCGAATTGGAATAAACTCCCCTGCATATAAATTGAAAGAAATGTTGAGGGGCCCCACTATGAAGTATTGCCCGGGGCCTCCATGTTTATAGTTACGGCCCTGGTAAACTGACGATGAGGATTGAAAAGATATTGTGTCACGCGAGGATTCTACGATAACCGTGGCGACGCAATTTGACGATGGATTCTTATGTAACTCGACGAGACAGATTGAAAGTAAAGAATTCATTTTTTTTTTATCTCGCTTAGTTCTAAAGATATCATATCTCAAAATTGACGTGGTTTGTTTGAAATGCGGCCTGGACCAGAAATTTTTTTTGCCATACCCAAATTTGATGTCGATGTAACTTGATGAGATAAATCGAAAATAAAGTATAACATAACATTTTTTGATACCTCGCTTAGTTCTCGATATATTGTATCTCAAAAGTGAGGAGGTTAGGGTGAGATTTAAACTTCTTTGGGTGTGATCCGGTCTGAACCAGGATAAAAAATAATAATAATAATAATAGTGTGTTTTATTTTCTTCCTAGTAGTTGTTACGTTCAAAAACAGCCTGGACCAGAAGAAATATCGGCAAAAGCACAAGGAACTATACCTATAACTGATTTTTGACATGCTATATCTCGAAAACCAAGCGAGATATGAAAAAAATTATTTATCTTCGATTTGTTTCGCCGAGTTCTATAAGAATTCAACATCAGATTGAGGCTCCACGGTTACGATAAAGCTGTCCGTCACCCCGATAGTCAAATAACTTCCGGCCTTGAAATGATACTGGTTGAAGAATTAGGACTTAGGAGTAGTGCATGGAAGGAAAAAGAAGAGACAAACTGGTACTTCATTTCAAGCATCAGGGAATTGGAAAATTTTTCTTTTAGATAAAGGAGTCGAAGGGTTGTACTCAATTATCAAGGGAAGTGATGAGTAAATTACCAAAACGCTGAAAAAACTTATAATTAAAATCTATAAAACGCAAAAGTAGATGGCTGTAGAATTTACATTCAAAGGACATAATTATAATAATTAAAATAATACGAAGAACGGTGTAAATAGACGACTAGGGAAATTGCGTTCCCAGAAAATATAATTAGTTCATGGCTTTATTTTCAACATTAGGTAATCGCTGATCAGTTCATACTGCCCACGTTGACAATTACACTGTTGTTTCTTTCATCGATTGTGATAATTCCTATAACAATAGTCTTTTACAGAAATTTCTCGCTTTCTCCAATAACGCTGTCTTTGTACTGCATCAATTACATGTTCGCCGAAACCATGGAGGAAATTCCTTCCTCCATGGCCGAAACTTGTCGATCAGAGACAAAGTTGCTTGAATTATCTCTGATGTTGCTTATCTCAATTGTCTTTGTGTTGAAGTAGTATCCAAACGCTGATGTCAGCGATACATTAAACTCGCTACTTGCGTATGGCATGGAGGAAGGAATAATATGGAGACGACGCAAGAGACCTTTACCACGCATGGGAGTGAAGCAGGCCGGCGGAGGAGTGGGGGGGCATGGCCGGAGTGGTGGGGGCATGACCGCTTCCCAACAAACACGGGAAATATGTGCAAACACCTGAAGGGGACTCTAGGATAAACGTGACGCCGCAATCTGGTGATGGATTATTATGTAACTCGATGAGACAAATAAAAAATGAAGAATAAAATTTTTTGATATCCTGCTTAGTTTTCGAGATATTCTGTCTCAAATGTGAAATGGTTTTGGTTGAAATTCAGAAGAAAAAATTATTAAAAGTCAAATTTTATGATGAATTTTTATTTAAAAAGACGAGACAAATCAAAAATAAAGAGTAAAATTTTTCGATATTTCACCTAGTTCTCGAGATATACTGTCTCAAAAGTGAGGTGTCTTGAGTTGAAATGCAGAAGAAAAATTTCGCAAAAGTCATATTTAATGATGGATTCTTATGTAACACGACGAAAAAACTCGATAATAAGGAATAAATGTTTTCGATATCTTGCTTAGTTTGGGGGATATACAACATCCAAATTGAGGGGTTTAGGTTTGGATGCAGGCTGGACGAAAAATTAATTCTGTCAAAGCCACAATGATTACATGGTTGACATGCAGAATGGATATTTCAGTTTTATTACTACCACTTGTGGTTAGTCTGAAATGTGTCCTAGACCAGAAAAAAAGTAAGAGGACCCACTCTAGGGATGAGCAACCCAGACATTTTGTAGGCTGGTACCAGAAATAAAATGTTTATTCAGTCACCTTAATGAACATTTTCTTGATCAAGATGTGTTGTCTAATTTCACAGCCCTACTTATTAGGACAATTGTAAAAAAATTATCTCTCAGTTAGATTTAGATACGGGGGGGGGGGGGGGGGGGGAGAATATTGTACAAAAAAAAAAGAGACTAACTTAGAAACACATTCCCCAAATTGATTTTGTTCAAAGGCCAATAACTTCTTTATTTATGAAGCCCATTTTTATTTCTGCATGAACCTGTTTCGACATAAATAGATGAGAAAGATTTCAAAATCGGTAAAAATAGGTATAGACGAATTTACAAACAGAAACAAGTCTTATATGAAGCTTTAAAAATAACCTAAGTCAATGGCCTGAAATAGCTATTTAAAAAATTAATAAAACTCACAGCTTCTCACATAACAGTTAATTTCATCATCCATTGTCAGTATAATCAGCAACGTGACGAAAGAAATCGTAATAGTAAATTCACTGAATCGCGAAGTAAAACACGCCCCTTTAAATCTCATTTTAAACACTCGTTAAAAAATAATGCTCGTCTATTATGTGCAAAATAGCAAGTTTGCTGATTTTCTACACTACACCAAGAAAAATTTGAGAACAAAGTCATCCCATTGAGAGCTATGACTAAATATTTATAGACGTGCTGCAAAGTTTGCGGTGTCTACCGCTCACTTCAACAATGATAATTACAATTCAACTTACTTATGAAATGATATTCCAGGTTCTTTCCTGTCTGGCCTATTTGTGCAACCGTACGCAACACAAGCTGGCATTTTTAAACACTTATACACAATACTAAATGAAATAATCACTGCATCTACCACAATGTGAACACCTTAATTGTTGGGAAGCGCCATATGGTCGCTGCCGGTGCTGCCACCATGCGGGAGAGTTTAGTGCTTGCTTCACCGATTTAACGTCACTTCTCCTCCATATAATTCCTTCCTCCATGGCGTATGGTCTCTGGCTGAGCAATTTCGTGGACGGGATCAGTGAAACCAGTAGCAGGTAGATGGCTCTGTCATTCACTGTATGTTTTGTAGCATGCGGCGATGACTCAGACCCTACGTTTCCGCGTGTTCCGCAACAAAACAAATGCGAGCGAAGGACAGCAGTGAATCACTGGAAAATTAAATGCTGCTCTAAGCAAATAAGGATTCTGTCAGTCGAGACTAGCATGCCTACAAAGATAAGGCAAGCATCGATTCGAAAGGAAGTTGAGCTTGAAGTATGGAAACAGGATTTATTCTTATACTAGTATCTTCCAAGCACGTAAAAAATGACGGGTTCTGACAAATCATTTCTTCCAACTTGCTTATATATAATTGGTATTATATAATGCTCCTAACTTTAACATGCGTCGAGGCTTGTAATTTGTAACCTGTTACTGTCCGGTGTTACAAATGAATGTGGGTAGCAAGGTTCGATTCAAAACATTGTAAGCATATGTACTCACTTGCAAGACCGTAAAATCTCTAGCGACTGCCGACATTTACTGGATTGTCACTGTATCATATATGCTTCATATCCAGTTAAATATTCTCTGTAGCAGCTTTGGAAATCAGTATTAATTTATTTTTTAAAATTTTCAGTTATTATATTTCATTTAATCGCAATGGAGCACAGGCTCCGGTGGCAATTTCCCTACACACCCATCTTCCCCCTATCTGCACCCACCTACATTTGCCCTCTACAAATTTTATCTTTAAATTCTTTCAAAGTTTTCAGTAAATTATTCATCATTTCTCTTGGTAACTCATTCCAATCCCTGACACCCTTACCTAAAAAAGAGAATCTTTCCACACCCTTGTGTCTGAAATCGAGTGCCAGCTTGTGGTCATGGTCATCATTTCCCTTCCATGCAATACTTTTCATACCTATTGCAATATCTTTCCATGCCTCATCGCCAGTATATGCCCTGTACACTCCCATGACCCTCCTGATCCTCCTCCTGTCTTGCAATGAATCCCATTCCAGCTCCTTTATCATATCCGTCACTGATTGCGTTCTGCGATAATTTCCAGAAACAAATCTAGCAGCCCTTTTTTGCACCCTCTCCAACTCCTGTATTTGATACGTAAAATGAGGGTCCCATACTACACTAACATATTCGAGCAATGGTCTGACCAAAGTTTTGTAACCCAATTCCTTTACTTCTCTCGTACATCCCCTCATCACTCTCTCCAACAAGTGCAGAACTTTGAAACCTTTTCCTACCACCTGTCCAATGTGTCCTGCCTTATATGAGAAGCAAGGCAAAATATTTAAAATGTTACCAGTCAATCACCAGGATCGGTTTTTGCTATTTAAAAAGGTAGCTTTTAAAAACCGTCTGATTTAAATTAAAATTTAATTGCGATGGAACGGACGGCAATTTCCCTTTACACCTATTATCACTTTGTCTTGTTCTTTTGCGCCCTTTAATTTTAAAATCTCTCTGCTCTTTCTTAAGTTATTCCCTTGGTATTTATTTCAGTCACCGGCTCCCTTACCTACGATAGAAAATTTCCTACTTCCTTATGTATTAAACCATTCGTTAACTTGGGGTCACTGTATTCTCTTCTCTTCAATGCACCGCTCTAAATTCCACCGCTATCCATCCAAACCTCATCGCCAATACACGCCTTGTACTGAGATTATGGTAGGACAACGTTCTCAATCAGTTAAGCCTACAACGTACACATAATAAATAATTCGACTAGTACAAAATCAATACAAGAAGCAATGTTGAACCACAGCCTCAAATTGGTTTCTATAGAAATACGAAATACAAATAAAGCTGTTTCTGACGAACATTCTACAAAGTTCGTAAGTAGAGTGTGCTTTGATAATGCTTAGCTATGTACAGAAATAATGCATTTTTTTCCCACTGCAACACGATGTGTATTGACGGTGCCTCATCATACAAATGCCGAACGTAATTAAATAATTAAAACACAGCAGTCGACAGACGGCATTTCATTTCCTAACGCAGCAGGAGAAAGGAGGAGATTATCTTTAATCAACGGAGCATTGTGGGTGAGCGATAACGCTCTGACCTCGCATCCGGGAGGACGTGGATTGGAGTCCCCATAGGGTCTTCAGATATCGGTTTTCGGTTTCCTAAAATCAAACGCAATGGTTCATTCTTCCGCAAGCTTATCTGCCGAGTAAACTAGACTAGCCTCCTCGTGGTACACCCTGGGCAACGTGCTTGCACGGCTAAATAGTCTACACAGTCGGCCTGCCAGACAATCCTACAGGATCTCCTGGCAACCAGAACACAGTAATCCTCATGTCACCTAACGGTTCTTATCAGAACCAAAAGGCAAGAACCCTTGGACCTTCACTAAGGGTTTGCCAACTTAACATGGAAGGAATAAGCCGATCAAAAAGCGATTGCCTTTCAAAGTTATTACTTGACCACAACGTCGATATAGCCTGCGTTCAAGAAACCCACACCAAGGATGATTTGCAGCTGAGTCTGAGAGGGAAAGTACAAGGCTACAAAATTTTAGGTGCCACTCATCATCAAAATTACGGGTGCGCAACATATGTGCGAAATACTGTTACCAATGCCTACCTCGTCTCAGCATGCAGCGAAAATAACATCCACATTATTACCACGGTGGTGAACAACATTAAAATTATTAATGTGTATAAACCCCCTTCCGTTTCATGGCCGAGTGAAGTTCTACCAGAGTCTCGACATCCTGTAATGTATATTGGCGACTTCAACAGCCACCATACAGATTGGAAGTACACAGAAAACAACCAGGATGGAATCAGGCTAGAGGAATGGGCGGCAACAAATAACATGAACTTAGTTTTTAACCCGAAAGACGCGGGTACTTTTAAATCGGGTAGATGGAACACCGAAACCAACCCAGATCTATGTTTTGTTTCACGTGACGATCAAAGCCACCCTTTACCAACTACAAGACGAGTCCTACAAGCCTTTCCACATAGTCAACACCGACCTGTCTTGCTAGAAGTTGGCCTAACAATTCCCATAATTAGATCCTCTCCTTTACCTAGATGGAACTTTGGGAAAGCAAAGTGGGAAGAATTTGCCGGTAACCTGGATAAAAACCTAAGATGGATACCTCCATTAGTAAAAAATTATAATAGGTTTGTCAGAGTAACCATAGCGACAGCTAAAAAGTCTATTCCTAGAGGCTTTAGAAAAGAATATATCCCGTGTTGGAACGAAACATGCGAAATGCTATATGATGATTTCCAACAAAACGGACGTACAGAAGCAGCCGACGAACTGCTGCAGAGCCTGGACAATGCCCGAAAACGCAAATGGAATGATACGGTGCAAACCTTGAATTTCAAGAAGTCCAGCCGGAAAGCATGGAGCCTCCTTAAAAAGCTAGGTGGAACCCCACATAACCCTCAAGCAAAGCATCAAGTCACTCCAGACCAAATAGCAAGTCGACTTGCCAACATGTCTAGAGTGAGCACCAATAAAGATCATACTCGGAAAGTGAAAAAACTATTGTTCCATCTAAAACGATTGTACTCTGCCCCTACAAACCTCTCATCCCCTGTCACCGATATAGAGGTGGCAAGGGCCATCAAACAAATGAAGAATGGGAAGGCTCCAGGTTTTGACGAAGTTCACCCAGAGTTCTTACACACTGTGGAAAACATACCAAAAAATGGTTGGCCCGCTTCTTCACTAACATACTACAGACAAGTGTCATTCCTGCAGAATTTAAACGGGCAAAGATTATAGCCATTCTGAAGCCTGGAAAAAGCCCTGAAGTTCCAGAGAATTTTAGACCTATTTCACTGCTAAGTACTACTTACAAGTTATTTAAAAGGATCATCTACAATAGAATCAGTCCAATTATTTTCGCAAACCTCCCAGTTGAACAGGCAGGTTTTAGACCTGCAAGAAACTGCGAGGATCAGGTCCTGGCATTGGCAACTCACATAGAAGCAGGATTCGAGAGACGATTGAAGACTGGTGCTGTATTTGTTGACCTTACCGCAGCCTATGATACAGTGTGGCGAGAGGGCCTGGTATATAAACTGCTGAACATTGTGAAGTGTAAAAAAATCACTTGTCTGATCAATACCATGCTAGCTAACCGAACATTCCAGGTTGTTTCAGACAGTAAGATAAGCAAAGTAAGAAGAGTGAATAATGGTCTGCTTCAAGGCTCAGTTCTTGCCCCACTTCTTTTTAATGTTTATATTTCTGACATTCCTCAAACAGAATCCAGACAGTTCTCTTTTGCCGACGATCTGGCAGTAGTACAACAATCTGATAACGTTCAGCAAATTGAAAATAGTTTAACAGCAGACCTCAAAACCCTGAGCAACTATTTTCGGAAATGGCGTCTCGTACCCAGTTCCAGCAAGACGGAAACTAGTGTCTTCCATCTTAACAATCGGGTGGCGAATCTCTCACTTGACGTTCTTCTTGATGGCACTCCCATCCGACACAACCCCTTCCCCAAGTATTTGGGAGTCGTAATGGATCGCACCTTGTCGTACAATAAACATCTAAACAACCTTGCAGCAAAACTAAGAACCAGGAATAATATTCTGCAGAAGTTAACTGGCACCTCCTGGGGAGCATCCGCCTCTACACTCCGCACATCAGCACTGAGCCTTGTATATTCTGCAGCTGAGTACCGCTCATCTGTCTGGATAAATAGCACCCATGTCAAAAAGATCGACACAGTTTTAAACCAGACAATGCGGATAATTAGCGGATGTATTAAGACCACTCCACTGTACTGTTTACCTGTTTTGTGCAACATCGAACCGCCTACGATAAGACGACACAATCTCCTAATTGCCCAGTATAATAAGATCTGTGATAACTTGGATCTGCCCATCCATGACGACATGGATAATATGTTTGTGAGCCTTAAATCGAGAAATCCAAGTGTAAAAACTGTAAAACAGATTATATCTGATAATTTTAATGGGAGAGAAGCTTGGAAATTGGAGTGGATAGCCTCAGCCCCACCAGAATGGCACTCCCTGTTCGACAGTTAACAGGCACTAAAGGGATTCGACCTTCCTCGCAGGACCTGGGTAGCTCTTAACAGAGTTAGGACTGGTCATGGAAGATCTGCTTCATGTTTGTATACATGGGGAATGAGAGATTCACCGAGATGCGACTGTGGTGAGGAGAAACAAACCATCCGTCACGTGACATTTGACTGCCCACTTCGAGCATTCAGGGGATCACCGATAGATTTTATTAACATTTCAAATGAAGCTTTAGATTGGCTACACCATGTTAATTTTGAATTTTAATTGTAATTTAATGTTAAATTGTATTATTTTTGTGCAATGGCCACAAGCTAAATAAATAAATCTGCCGAGTGAGGTGTCGCAACATTTCTGACCCACACTTTCGTGCCTCGTTCCATTTGGAATTCCTCGTGTTTGCAGTGCTACAGATTTTCCTGGTATTCTATTATGAATCCCCTCACCGTTTCTAAACACACCACAGATGGTTGTTCTGGCGGTGTCTGTTTCATTTTGATCAACGTTTTGCGTCCAAGCAGTGTTTGTATTGTTCTTACTGTTACTTCGATTAAGTGCACCCTTCCAGTAATGTTTGGTATATTAACAGGGGCGTAGCTACTATGGGGCTAGGCGGTGCAGTGCACCGGGGCCCTCACGCTCAGGGGGCCCCAAGCATACCTCAAGGGGCCCCTAAGCGCACCTCTAGGGGCCCTCAAGCGCAGTTTAGAGGCCCCAGGAGCCTTCACGGCAAACTGGCGACCTTTTTTTTATTTATTTTTTTAGCTCTACCGTCGTCTAAGGGGCCCCTAAAGAACAATTCAATGGCCCCCATCCTCAGTTCAGGGGTTCAGGGGGCCCCTACCAGCACACAAAGCAAAAAAAAGGTCGCCCGTCTGGCCTAAGGGCCCAAAATAAATTTTTTGCACCGGGGCCCTTGTTGACCTAGCTACGCCACTGTATATTAATGATAATATCCTGACCCAAGCGCGGTCCAGCAATGTGTGAACTGCGTCTTTCTATCTTTGGAACCATTTTACAAATTTGCTGAAGTGTTTTGAAAGAGTACAATATTATATCAACTAATTCGAAACACTTTTATACACTTTCAATTTTTCTTGACTTAGTTTATTCGGAAGTAATAAAATGGTGCTAAAGAGGTAAAAACTATTGGAGCCGATGAAAAGGTGATTTGCTGGGTAGAAGAATTCCTAAAAGGTAGAAAGCAAAAAGTTAGGGGAAGAAATGCAGTATCAAAAGAAGTAGAAGTGAACATAGCCGTTCCACAGGGTAGTGTATTGGGACCATTGCTATCCGTTATTATAATGAATGACTGTGTTAATGGTTTACTATCAGAAGTTAGATTGTTTGCTAACGACATAATGTTATATAAAAGGATTAAAAACAATAGAAGAGTGTAGACAACTGTAGGGTGATTTAGATAGGATAACTAGCTGGGTGAGCCAACATGGGATGAAGATAAATGCAAGAGTGATCAGGGGATGCACTAGAGAAGTAAAGGAACTGGGTTACAAAACTTTGGTCAGACCACTGCTGGGATATGGTGGTGTAGTATGGGACCTACATTTTGGGTATCAAATACAGGAGTTGGAGGGGGTGCAGAGAAGGGCTGCCACATTTGTCTTTGGATATTACCGCAAAACACAATCGATAACTAATATGATAAAGGAGCTGGAGCGGGTTTTATTGAAGGATAGGAGGAGGGTGAAGAGAATCATGGGTGTGGATAAGCCATATATTGGTGATGAAGCATGGAAAGATATTGGTGGGAAAATTAATAGAGATGCATGGAAGGGAAAAGATGAACATGACCACATGGCACTTGATTTCCCTCACCTACAAAAGAAAATTTTCCCATTTACTCATGCCTTAAAATCAAAAATCTTTAATTCTACCACTCCTTAGGTGAACATCCGTTTGATGTACATTAACTATTTTTACACTTATATTTTCGTACCTGTCAACTTCTTACACACCCCTTTGGCTCAGATTTTTCGCATCCGGCGGCTGACGCAGGGTAATCTAGTTCGTTTTTTGGGGAGGGGGGAAGAGGGGGTAACGCCTTGTCAACGACGAGATCATTAGAGGGTGGAGAAGACTACAGGATAGGAATGGGAAGGAATTCAGCCATGGCCGTTTTGAAAGAACTGTGCCTGCATTTGCCTGGAGTGATTTGCGGAAACCATGGAAAACCCCTGCAAGACGGGACGGGGATTCGAACTCACGTCCTCCCGAATGGGAGGCCAGAGCGTTACCGCTCACCCACCAGGTCGTGTCGGCAGGGTAGTAGAGGTGGTGGTGCACAATTCCTAATCACCAGAGTCCTGGGCGGAATCCCGAACCTCTTCGCAGTGCGTATGGAGTAGGGATGTAACGGAGCTGCACTTCCGCATAAAATGCTACATCCTCTTTCCCGTCCGCAATTTTTAATGCGAATGTTTAACGGAGGTTTTGTTTACATTTGCAATATATATTATTATTTTCTCTTTATACGAGATTCTGCCCATCGTCTCTTGGCTAACAACGAATGTGGTTGTTTTTTTTTCTGACGATCTTGCAGTAAAAGTAACAATGAACTGGACGGTGTTATTACCTAAGAATTCAGTAGTTTGAACTTGCGTGTAAAGTGAAGCGACCTGTTCACGGCCCAACTTCTAGGGCATCCGCGTAGAACTAACAAATGATGCACTCAACCATTCACGCTATTTGAAGGGGTCTAACTAAAAGGCCTCTTTAGACGACCCGTTCCTGATCCTCCTGTCCCGTTCCCGATTGCACTTTTCTCCTGTCGACAGAGTGTTGCATTTAGACGACCCGTCGGCCGGCCTGATCTGGTACTACCGTACTAGCGGCCTACCACCACGCGCATATCAGTCTTGCTCTGCACGTTCCATCAATAAGAATACCAGTAATAAAATTAGTTAGTTACAAATTTGATTAAAGTTCTAATATTTAAATTAAATATGTATGGCTCCATATTTATCAAAACCACAAATTCTTTGTGTAACCCTGACGGCTTGACATTATGCGAAGACGTGTGCCAAGCAATTATATTTACAAAAGCATGTATTCAGTCACTTTAGACTCTCAGATGTGTTGGATGGTGGAGATTTCAGGAATTTCTAGCGGAAGACAGCTGAAATGCCTTATTTCTCGCGTCTTTGTTATGATAGAGCGCATGTGAGGTTAGGGTTGCCAACCAATTATAAAGAATCATATTTTATTTTTGGCGGTTAGCGTTCTCGCCTCGCATTCGGGAGGACGGCGGTTCGAATCCCCGTCCGGGCATCCAGATTTGGGTTTTCCATGGTTTCCCCAAATCACTCCAGGCAAATGCCGGGATGCTTCCTTCCAAAGGCCATGACCGAATTCCTTCCCGTTCCCTGTCTCCACTCCCGTCCCCACTCTAATGACCTCGACGTCGACAAGGCGTAAATGCGTAAGTACAAAACCCTATCGGCTGCAGCGGCTGTCCTGGGCTCGAGAACATATGAGACGGATCCTAGACGACTGTGTAATCAAATGAATCACGATTGCAGTTGGTAAAATCTCAAGACAGGGTGTAGCGCAGACACCACGAAGCCAAGGACGCCGGCTGTCAGCAAGGCACTGTGCAAGCTGGTGCTGGTTCCTTCCTGGTATGGCATGGACCGTGACCTCTGGTCAAAGTGAATCGACCAGGGATCCTCAAACTGGAAATGTTGCTGCTGAAGACCGTTGGACGGAATTATTTCAACACTTCCGTGCTAACACTCTCAACTGCACCAACTTTCGTATTTCTATTGTGTACAGGTACGTAATGTGTCTGCATGGATTTTTTTTTTTTTTTTTTTTTTTTTTTTTTTATCTGCTTAACGTCTCTCTAACAGCGAGGTCTTTAGAGACGGGAAAGGATGGGGGGCAAGGAATGGGAAAGAATTCGGCCATGACCTTTTGAAGGAAGCATCCCGGCATTTGCCTGGAATGATTTGGGAAACCATGGAAAACCCAAATCTGGATGCCCGGACGGGGATTCGAACCGCCGTCCTCCCGAATGCGAGGCCAGAACGCTAACCGTTACACCACCACTCTCGGTGTCTGACTGGAAGTAACGCACCTGTTGAAAGAGTTTTTTCTCTAATAAATAAAATATGGACAAGTGTCGAAACAATGTTAAGTGTCGCAGTATTGAAAACCAGTTTGATTATCAAGACTAACAGCAACGAATCATGTAATCAGCTCCATTCCTACTTGAAAAATAGACCAGATATTTTGAAACTGATTCGTTGCACCGATAAATACAAAACAACTGGCTAGTTAGATGTCATACACTAAGGCTAAGTAACCCAGCTAACATGTAATAAATTCTACTTATCATAAGTGTTGTTTGTTTTTTAATAAAAACTAGTAAACCACGATTTTTGTTTACGAACTCCGTAAGGTGTCCCCACTCTGACTCAAAAAAAAAAAAAAAAACCCTCAGCTGTCTCGCTTTGACGAAAAAGGTAAATGGTCATGTTAAGTATGGGAGAACATGACTCGTTGTAGGGGTGGTCAGTGTTTGGCGAGCACTGTTGTGTTCCTGTGACTTGATTCAGATGAAGAGCTGCCGACCAGGCACATACAGCAGCGGTTTCGGCGGCTATTTCGAGCGCAGCCATTGTGCATGCTGACAGCGCGGAGTGGCCGGCGCTGTCTCGTGAATAATTGCCGCCCTTCCTCCCCCCCCCCCCCCCCCCACCAGGCACAACGCTGCACTCGCCGACCCTCAACTCTCAAAGACCATGCAGCACGCGTACGGTACAGTAGAGCCCAATAGAACAGTCTCAAAGTTATCACTTCACAGCAAAATCATTACACAACAGCGTCCACCAGATGATACACTCTCACTGAAAAAAATAGGCACCGAGCGTGGTAGGTGAACCGTTAACGCTCTGGCCTAGAATTCGAGAGGATGTGGGTTCGAATCCCCGTCCGGGCATCAAGCTTTGGGTTTTCCATGGTTTCCCCAGATCACCACAGGTGAATGTCGGGATGCTTCCTTTAAATGGCCATGGCCGAATTCTTTTCCGTTCCTTGTTCCCAGATCTTTCCCGCCGCGACGTCAACGAGGCGTAAAGCTATAAGCAAAAAAAAAAAGGTGCATTAGTTGTAAGAACTTACAGGTCTCCCAAAATTCAGGATCCCAAATCTCGGTAGAGTATGAAATTTTGAAGATTTTATTTTTACTTACCACACATTTTATACAGCTTTGTATGGAAACTAAAATAGGCGTTAATTTAACAAACAGTTTTACATCAACATATATTTCACAGGCGCGCGTCAGAGCAAGTTATTGCTCGTTTTCTTTCATCGAGTTGCTGATGGCGAAGGTTGTTGTCTATTGACATTTCCTTCAGACAGTACAATGGATGTTCTTTGCTTTCGGTGTGTCTTTTCGGTTGCTTTTCGTTTGCTTTTCGTTGTTAGAATTTGTGGGTGTCTTGTCATTTCGACACTGTTGGTTTGGCTGGAAAGGCGACTAATGGGAATTGTAGTCAGCTTGGAACCCCACTCGTATGCGCTGTCGTGACTGGGGCAGTCGAGGTGGCCAGGTGTTCGACTCTGAGTTGTTCCGAGTGTGGTGCTGGTTGGTTGCCTCGCTTCTGTGTTTCACCGCGTGTAGGCGACCGTGGTGGTCTGTCGTCTTGCTGGATGACTTGACTTGTGTGCGCGGACTGGCCGGACTTGCAGGTCGTGCTGATTGGCGGCAGATCCGGTGCAGTGTCTGGTCGCTTGCGTGTTGGAGGTTCGTAGCCGTTTCCGCTCTGGACACCCCCGAAAACAGGCGGCATGGGGCCCGCCGCAGATGCACCATGTGACTTTGTGCTTAGGTCTTGGGCACTCTTGTTTCACTTCTTTTGCAGAAGCATCTTGAGCGGGGTTTTTATTTTGTGGTCTACTGTATTTCTTTTAGCTCCATTCTCAGCATCAGTGCTTTTTCATTTTTGGTGAGAAGTATGTTTATTATTCAGATGGTGCTTATCACAACACTGCACTTTATTGTAAATAGTTAAAATCACAATAACAAACAATCAAAACTCAACTAACTATAATTAATAACAATCTACTCAACTAACAATCAACTCAACTAATAACAATTAATAACAATTCATTTTAATCGATGATTCTAATAAATAAATGAACAATACAAAAATTTTATCACTCCAAGAAAATCATTGACCTACCAGGAAAAAATGCTGAAAAAATATGTTATATGTTAAATTCAACTTTTTCATACCGAATCAGTTGAAAATATGCTAAATTTAGCCATAAAAATGGTAAATTGGCAGCACTGCTGGTAATGGACCGTATTGTCTGACCGATGTACTTTTCCCTCATACTTAAGGAGTACCTGAAACTGATCCCTGGGGGAACGCTCCCCAGTCTTGATGGAGGCAGGACGGTTGTCTTAGTCGCATTTCTCTCCTCGACGTGGTAGTACCAGAGCACTGCAGAGAGTTAGGGCGACCGCGTGGGAAGCCTTCACGGGGACTGCCCGACATTCTCCAGCTATCTAAAGATGGTCCTAACTTGTTGGAACTCGAATTGACTGTAGACCTCGCGCGTAGTAGTTCGCGACTGGGAGCGCTCAGTTTAGTTCGCAGCTCCTTAGCGAACTAGGTCGCTCTTCTATTTGGTTAGCTCCCATCTCGAATACCAGAAAGACATATCGTTCGCTACCGCTACTGCACGCGCTCTTTTGTTTGTTGTGGTTATCTGTGTTGTCTTCTAATTGTTAATTGGATCAAAGCGTCTTTTGTTTTCATATTTCGGGTTAAATTTTCGTTTGAACCTCTCGCAATATTTATTAATGTTGAACGTGTTTTTTTTTTTTAAATAAAAATATATATATATCTGTTTCTTCAATTGAATGTATCCCCAAGGATGCCATTGCAAAAAATAACCTAAAACAAATCATATTAACCATATAATCAAACTGATATACATTACATTACTTCACATCGTCGCGTCATTGTCATTTTAGATTAGAAATATGAGGTAGTTACCTGTTAGCAGTGTAACATAATTGTAAACCGTATAAACCAACATTCGCCACTAACTCCACTTACTGAACTGAACTACGAGAAGCGCATAGCTAGGCTAGGGCGGTGACGAGTTGGGGAGGGAGAGATCTGGGAACTAGTGCGCGTAGTTCGTCTGTGGGAGTGTTCTTCGCAACTAGTTCGTTAGCGAACTACACTAGACTAATTGACTGCTTCCATACCAAGCCCCTTTCACGTTACGAAAAATTCACCACAAATTACATTAATTCAAAATTTAAAACATAACAATACTGTAACATGTGTACACAATCAACAGGAAAACCACTGAAGATGCTTCAGCTAAGAAGCGAAACGTGTTAGGAAAGTAAATTAACGAACAAGTATTAAATTGCTTAGGCTGTATTTATTAATTAATATTATCAGCAATTGAGGGAAAAAAATGATTCAAAACGTCCAGATATTAAATTCAAAATGTCGAATATGGGATTGTCGCACAGCTATCAGACCCCGCTAGCGCTGCAAAATTAACACATATCTCTGGAAATGATGGTTAATCCCTCACCGTGTCTGTGTGCTCCTAGCATGTCAGCTTCGCTCCGTAGCGTGTAATTTACAAACAGAAGATATTCGTCGGCGGTTTCTCTCACCTGCGCCCGCCATGTTGTATCGAGGTAATCGATTAATTTGGTTGTAAGCAGAAACGCCATTTCTGAGAACGACGTTGCTTAGCGAAATTTACAAAAAAAAAATATCGAAAGAGAACTGAAAACTTGAGTTTGATATGATCCCTGTACTGACACATCGAGTGTTTGTTATTGCAGTTGTGGTGGAATTTCGCAGTTTCGCAGCTGTGTCATATTTCGGTAATTTTAATTTGGTAAGACTTTTCCGTAAAATGTGAGTAGGGAACGTGAAGACTGTATCGTAGGGAAGCAGTAAAATCAAGTCGGAACAGCTTAGTAGCAGTTTTTGATACGCCGAGAGGGTCTTGCGCTGCAGAGGTTTTAGTGTTTGGTGATTTTGGTCGCTTCGTCGTGGGAACTGCCGCGTGGGAACAGCTCAAGGGCAGCGAGCCTCCTCGCGAGGTCGTCTCCACATGACTGACTCCCGCCTCTGCAGGTAGAGCTACGTCGCGAAGCAGTAGCTCTCGATAAGTCGCTCCTGATGTGGGTTTTCCATGATTTTCCCAGATCGCACCAGGCGAATGCCGGGATGGTTTCTCAGAACAGGTCATGGGCGCCTCCCGCCATATCCCGTTTATCCCTTCCTGTGCACAAACGCTTACACATTAGGATAGGTGCAATGCACCCTCCGCCACTCACTTCTGGTGAATCGCGGAGTAATAACAGTGACCTCACAAAAAAAAAAAGATTGCTCATTTTACCCCGGGCCCGAAATTCATAGCGCCGCTCCTGCCGTAAAATATCTTTCTTAAAAGATTTTGTCATATTTATTTTACAGGGCGTTCGCCGGGAAACGCAACCCACTGTTAGCGCTACAAGGAAGAAACTGCTCCCGGCGAGCGAGCGGTCAGCTTCCGGCATTGTTCGACCGTCGGCCGCGGACTATTTCATAATAATTACGCTTCATAAACTTGTATGTGCTAAGCATTTAAATGTGACGTAATTCATTAGCTTACCTTATAAAAGATGCTGGAAGTGTTGACCCTCTTGTGTAATGCACATTTCACATCTTCTGAACATATTTCGAGACACACGCTGCCCTAACTGACTTAATGATTTTTTGGGTGACTGTTCTAGTCGAAAAGCGATATCGTCAATTTTCTCCTCTGTGAGAATACGGTTGACCGACAGTCTCTTTTTGTTAAAAAATGAACCCGTTTCTCTTACTTTTTTTAACCAGACGCAGAATTGTTGATTTAGCTGGCAGTAAAGCGCCAGGAAATTCGCGACGAAATTTACTGCGACACTTTTTAAACGACTTCTTCTTCACATATGTATCGTAGAGAAATATTCTCTGTTGCAAACTGTAACGTACCATAATTTTACTCACACTCACACTCAAACACGGTACAGATTAGTAAGAGTATGAAGCCCCAAACCAGCCAAACCGCAAAGAAACGTTTATTCACAACACTGATTAATAAGAGACTGAAGTCACAAACTATCTACAATGCAAAGAAACCGTTCTTAATAATGTAAGGGTCACTGCACTGCACTGTTGGGGCAGCGGAGGTGTTAAACAGTGCGGTGATTCACGGTGCCGCGTGGCGGAAACAGCTGGCTTGACTGACCGAGCAAGTTGCCGACGGCAACAGACTGGGAGTGTAGCGTTTTCCGGCGAACGCCCTGTATAAAACATATTTTATGATGTTTTATCAGCTCCAAGGTACTACATTAATTTTTTCATAATAGTTTTCTGAAATGTATGAAGTGAACTTGTGTGCTTGTGCAGCCGCTGTCATAGTATGTGTTTTTAAAGCAAAAGAAGAGAAATAAACGTATTTGGGTTAGATCGTGGATTGCAAGAGCTGATATGAAAGGAATTCATCAAAGTTTATTGAAAGAGCTGCAATTACATATTATAAAAATTATGGTCGAAACTGTAGCTTAGGTACAATAAATTCTTTCCGCAATATTTAAAAAAAAATTCTATATCAAAATTATTACCACCGAACTTAAGGATCTATACTAATGGGTGTCTATTTTTACGGTGTATGTGCAGTGGGTTGTACTCAATTGATGGTGGCGGATCGACACCATTCTGCAGTATGGCACCTGTCTGTACTGCTCAGCTATTATTCCAGAAACTTGTCGGGCACTAGATTCTTCTTAATCTATTAATTTTCTTTTTCACGTCATCGATAGCACAGCCTTCTTTCATAGAACTAATTAACTTCGGATTCTTTGCGTAAGTGTCAGCCTTTTTATTCCTATTCTTATAGTCTACGTATACAGGGGCGCATTTAGGCTTTGTGGGCCCCTAGACTATACATGTGGTGCAGGACCCTGATGGCAGTGGCCTAACGCTAAGTACACACTTGTATACCAAGTCGAGCGATCGTCTATAGACATGTTGGGAACTGTCTGTAGATATAAATGTAGACAATGTATATAGACAGTCTAGAGACTTTGTCGCGTGATCTCACTTGAAGCCTTGTTGCTCGTTAGTTGCTAAATATGACTGACTTTGTTGGGATCACTGCTTGCGAAGTTCTAATCATGGACAATCAAAATAAGCGAAAAAAGAAGCGTTCTTGGAGACGTGAAATTTTTATACTAACACCACATAGGGCCTCATAATATTTTCTGTTGGTAGGTTGTTTTTATTAATAAAATTGTTTTCTGTTCCATATCCATGTATAAAAATTAAACAAAAGAGATTTTTAATGTACTTACGATGTTCTGTACTTCCTGATTCACTATTTTCTTCTTCACCACTGTCTGTGCTTCTGCTACCCCTTGATTCTAACCTCGCAGTAGAAATAAATGTTCGTATGCGAACCAAGCATTCTTTACAAGAGATACTCCATTCTTCTTCACCAGATTTATTTTTTTATGCTCCCGATGAAAACCTGTTTTCAAATTTTGTAGTATTTTTTCCTTACATCGCCTACGGACACTGCATATTTTTTTGGCAGCTCTTTAATAACGATTTTCTTCTTGGTTCGATTTTTTTATTCGGAATTAGTCATTTCTCACAAACAAGACGTCAAGTGAAAATCTTCTTTTAACGATAACACTCTCTCTGTAGGCCACATCTTGACAGTAAAAAACAAAAATTAAGAAAATCGGCCAAGCTTTCTCAAGAGCTCACCGACAATAACAAAAGACGTCCACACTACGAAATATTGCGCAACATTGTCTAACAATTGTCTCATGTCTCGCATTTCGAACGGGAGACCAAATTTCTGCGATTTTGTACCAAAAGCATGTCTATGGACATAAATTTGTCTTTCGATTGTCTATATACAATCGCTCGATTTCCTATCGACATTGTCTAGATACAAGAATCGCTCGACTTTGTATACAAGCTCTACTGCTGGCGTAGGCGGAAGCCGCTCCGACCGGACGTGGGGGCCCCCTTCGACCCTTTTGTCATACGGGTCCCCCTTTGTGGTGGGGCCCTCCGGTTGTGGTGCGGGATCCTAGGCTACAGGCTAGGTAGCCTTTGCTTAAATGCGAATCTGAGTCTACATGTTTCTGACTACATTTCCCTCCTATTTATACTCAAAAATCAAGATTTTCAACGATTCGGCAGTCCTAACAAACTTCGGTGAGTTTGCTTGCGCCATTTTCTTTGTTTACATCGAAATATTTTGTAAAATGTAATGCCGAGGTGTTATATTTTATAAATCTCTCATAAAATATGTCGAATTATACTTTAAAATATTTTATGGAAAATATTTTATCAAAGACCTTTTACAGTGTATTGCCGGCCTTAGCAGCTGCAGCAGCTGTCCCCGGCACCTGGCGTTGTATAAATCCAGCGACAGCGACGAATCTGTGCCGTGTTAGCACTGGAGGTGTGACGGAAGCGGAAACAGAAGCGGATGTTATATTTGGATTTTTGCGAAAACGGAAGCGGAAACAGAAGAGGAAGCAGAAGTGTTTGAAAATGTATATTATTTATATTTAATTAAAGTGCCAAGCGAATTGATTATGTTTATTTTAATAATCAAACCAAATCAATCAATAACTGACTTTTAATTAAGAAATAGTATTTTTCTAAGTACTTAATTAATATTCGAAACTTAAAAGTGGAAAGTTATATTTTAAAAACAAACGCTTAGCTGCCTTTTCTCCTTTTAAACTGCTTCTTCTTACATTCTTACATCATAAAGTAAGGCTGCTCCGCTGAACAACTGTTCGCTGGCAACACTGCTAGGTGGAGCTGACGAAAACCTGCGAACTGATGGTAACAACATGGAAAATTTGTGAGCGTTCATTTGCCACCACTTAAGAGGATCTTCTTTTAATGGAAGTCTTTATTTTTCTTTGTTGTAGTCCTGTAACACTTGTTTTGCCTTCGCAACGGGTTCTAATTGGTAACAAGGATCATCATCCTCGATATCACTAGAGTTTAAAATAGATTCTAATATCACCAATGAATGTTGTGGAAATGTCTTACTTGTCGAAGGCTGAGATTCTGCGAACTTGCGATAGGTGAATATTCTTTCTTTTTCTCGGGATCAGAAGGACAGTATTCATATTGATCGATCATCTCTTCTTCTTTTTTCTTAGTCATAATTCGAATTAACTGGTTTTCTACCTCCTGCTTGGTAATCTCGTTAAAGATTTTCGTCTTATATCGTGGATCCAAATATGTGAAATAATGCATAAAATGTTTTGTTCAAATCAATAAATCTGGAATTTAATTCATCTGTAATTTCTTTAATTACTCTTTTGAAATCATTTGAAGTGTCAGGTTTTACGTCCTCCGCTTGCAAAGTACTAACAATAACTACTACAAGTGATATAATGGACGAAATCATTCCTTGAGAACTGCTGAACTCCCTGGTGACTTCATCAAACGGCCTGAATATTTTTACATACTTTTCAACGTTTACCCAATCATCTGGAGTGATTGTGGTAATTTTCTCTTGGCTGAGGTACAACACAATTGATTTTTTTAAATAAATTGAGTCTTTTAATCGACTGTGCAGATGCTGGGGAAGTGATTCGATAGATTAAGTATTTTTTTAATGTGTCAAAAATCAATGAAGAATATGTGTTCAAACTCAAACAATAAAAGCAATTTTTTCTATAAAGCATAGTCTACTTTATATACAAATGTACTCCTATTTTTTCCAAAACAAGGTGTCAGACCTACTAGTCACACCGATTCAGATTAGTTTGATTTACTTTTAGCTTCCACTAAACTTCCGTTTTAAAAGATGCAGACACGGAAACAGAAGCAGAAGTCAAAATTTCGCGGAACTTCCGCACTTGCGGAAACGGAAACAGAGCTCTGTTACACCCCTAGTTAGCACTGTGACGCTGGAATTCACACGAGGCGGATCTACGTTTATAATAAGTGTTCCAGTGCTGGTCAAATTCTTGGTCGGTCCCTAAGCTCCGCCTCACAAACTACCGAGGGTGCTGCCTGGTCCGCAAGACGTGCTGGCAGAAGTAGCCTTCACGGTCGCCACCAGCGCAGGAGAGAAGCTGGGGCACGATTACTGTCACCGCAATGCAGTAGTCCATCCCATAGTTCTCCACAGTGCGTACGGAGTGACAGTAATTCGTCTGTTGAGGGGGGACATAAATCTTGGGGTCCCTCATGGTGTCTTTCGAAAGAGTGGCCCTGAATGTGCCGGCACGGGGTTGCAATGTCTCATCTCTAATCCATCCACAACAGAAACAACTCTCTACACTGGACACACACCACCAGTCACACATGAACACTTACGAGCTGTCTCACTGCAGGAGCCACCGGGGAACCCCCGGCGTTTGCTGTGGAATACTAACACCCTGCAGGGTAATCGCCTGCGCGCACAATCTAGACACGACCCACTCCACAGCGGGTAACCAACACTGATACGCAACCAGTTATTAGGGACAATGCTTGGTTCTTCAGTAGAGGGCAGGCAGGCATTCAGTTGTGTATTTTCGCTATTTTTACTGTGATTCATGACCCAAGGGCAAGAGGGTGCCCTGGAAAACTATATTTGGCTCACAGTATTAGTTATGGAACATCGGCAAGAGCTAAGTTACTACTGATACATTGAAACATTCGGTGTTCAGCATATCTTTGCAAAAATATGATTTCGTATGTGAAGCAAATGTTGGTATCGGTTGGAAGAGTGCAGTACAACCACACTGCAACCACATAAACACCAATTAATACCACTACTATATTGTGGCAACGAAGAAAATCTATATATATATATAAAGATGAATGTATGCATGTTTGTTTGTTTGTTCTTCATACTGTAACGATTCGCTAAGCTCCCCGTTACATATCACTTTTTATTGTATATAAAGTAAAGGATTAGAATATTTTTCCATTTCTTGGGATGTCCACTGTATGTTCGAAAGATGCGCATGAAAGGGTGAAAGGCACGGATTTTATGCTTCACTGAAGGGCAGACGGGCTGGCGCCTTGTTGGCAGAATGGTAAGAGGATTAGGGGTTTCTGTCGGGCAGGCCGTAAACAGAATTCCTTCCTCCCGAAGGAGACATCGGCTCTCGAGGATTGCCGAAACTTAACGTGGCCAAGAGAAGCCAAAGAATCACATGACGTCAGATGGTCAGCCAATCACAGGGAATATAGTACTAAGATTCGGGGAATTTTATGTTCTATGTCGTCTTCGAGCCACAAGAGGCGGAGTTAGAGTTTACCTCCGTGGTGGCAGAAAAGGACGATGACACTTCCCGCCAGTCGGGAGGCCAGCAAAGATCACGTCCATTCCGGAGCCCAGACGAGTCGCTGGCGACTTGGGGTCCATGTGTGCTGGGCTGACTTGTGTCCTGGAGACCATCTGAAGCGCACTTCTAACTTGCGACTTGCCGCGTACTGCTGGCGTGGCCAGTTACGACGATCGACCAGGTGGTCATCTCCGCCCAGCGCTACCTGCCGTGGAACGGTAATGTGTTTCTACGAAGCCATTCAGCCTGCAACTCCCTTTGAAACTGTACCCCTAAGCGCATCTGAGATAAAGATCCTTGCTCTGATCTGATAAAACCACTGAGATAGCCTGTGTAACTGTCGAATGACAGGTTAATCATTCGTGGCGTCCAAACCCATTAAAATTCATTACTGTTTGCTATCATCATAACTGGTAACATACTTTGCGTTAGAATAATTGTGAGATTTTTAAAGTACAACTATACTTGTTTGCTTGCATTTAAAGGGCTCATTGTACGTCTGAGCGTTGCTTAGAAAATTGCACAACCTCTTGTTTATTAACGTAATGGTAAATACGCTCAGATTTGTAGATGCCATTGTAAAAATCTTTAATTAAAATGTCTTTTTGTGACAGTTTTCAAATCCCAAAATCATCCAATTCTCATTTGAATAATTTACATTTTGATTTTCAATTATAGTATCCTGTATAGCGTAATTAATTAAGAATTAATTAATAATTCTCTCCCCCCCCCCTGGTGACACGCTACAATACAAATCCACAGTTTTCATCCGATCTCCTTTGAAGCAAGGAGAAAAATACTGTCTACATTTGGTTGAAAAATTATCTGTATAAATAATAAATGTTGTCTTATAACTTCGAAAAATTACTGAACGGTGATAGACAGACGCGTTGGATATGGAGGTCTCTGTACTGTTTTACCGTGTAGCGGTCAGCTAGCTCAGTGGCTAAAGCGCTTGCTTACTAATGTTTGGGTCGTGGTCTCCGGTTCAAATCTCCGTGGAGGCTAAGATTTTTAAATATTGTTTTTGATCGTAAGAGTCACGCCTGGACCGTCGGTTATTCGGGTTGAATGTTAAACCGTAGATATCATAAATTTAGGGGTGCAATGCGAGGCAAATAGTAGGTAGTCTTGCAATGCTGTAGGTGTACATTTTTTACGTTGAATTGATCCCTCAGGGGCGATTTGCAACAGTCTGAGTGTGATCTGCAGTAATAATACTATAAATGCGGAATTAAGTCTCTGTCTTTTTGTTACATTTTGATAACTAAATGTCTATACCGATATTGACTGAATTTGACAAGAAAATCTGTAGGGAGGGCACAGGACATTTTTTTTCGGTATGATTAACAGTTGTAGTCACGAAATTTTGATAACTTTTTGAATGTTGTCAGAGTCACGGATGTGTGTTACTCTATAATGTTGCGTCGGTTGCTCAAGCTATGCTTCTCGCGCGTTATGTTGGTGTATAATTTGTTAATAAATGTAATTTAGAGAAAAAAAACGCATTATTTAGTATAGATGTCGATTTTCTCTGTCCTATTACTTTGTGTCTGCTTAAATGTTTCTGGCACCAGTTTATTTTGCCTTCTTTTTTGACATGCCTTGCGGGCGTAAACTGGCCTAAGTTGTAGTTCTAGCAGAGCACGAGTAGCTAAAGTTATTAGAACCCAAGAATCGGATGCTCATGCTGAAGAAAGAAGAAAAGGCCAAGCTGAAATAAGTTCCCCTTAGTCAATACCCCCCCCTCCAAATCCCCTCACAGACAGGTTCGTCTGTAGAATGATATAGTGATGGCTTTCCTGTCACATTATTCCGACTCGGTGATGTTTGGGACCAATCCTTCGTTACCAACAACTTTCTATATTCAATTCTGGCAAAAAAATTCTTAATCCACGCGTACGAAG
The DNA here is from genome assembly GCA_031002005.1 of Vandiemenella viatica. Classification (NCBI taxonomy): domain Eukaryota; kingdom Metazoa; phylum Arthropoda; class Insecta; order Orthoptera; family Morabidae; genus Vandiemenella; species Vandiemenella viatica. The sequence goes on from CM061920.1 coordinate 1,608,193, forward strand.
TCGTGGGTACGAGCTAGTTATTTCATATTTTTGCTGAAAAGTGGGGCAGAAATGGAGTGAGAAATATTAGTCTATAAATTTAATTCTTTCCCTTCGGGAGTTTCAACCGTCAACGTTGAGGTCATTATAGCCGGAGACGGTAGGTGCAAGGAACTGTAAGGAATTGGTGCATGTCCTTCGCCAGGAATAACTACGCGCTAGGAGGGTATTCGGTAGTGAATGCCAGGCCTTAACACACAGCAGACTGAACAAAGTGTGACTGCCTCGGATGACCATCGTCGGCCAGTATGGTGACGACCTCGACAGAAGTCTCATTCTTGAATGTTTTGGAGAATCACAGCAGTGTTACTCCTGGCGCCATTGTGTGGGGAACTGACGTCTGGTCACGGCTGGCAGTGATTGAGGGAACTCTGAAGGAACATGGGTACGTCACGGACATCCTGCGTCCTCGTGTTACCTCTAATACGACAGTACCGTGGTGCCATTTTTAAACAGCGCAATGCTCGTCCACACACGGCACGTCTCACCATTAACTGTCAACGTGATGACGAGGTACTCCCGCGACCAGCAAGATTCCCAGAGCAGTCCCCACGTCCACTCTGCTCCCGTGCCAATACCCAGGACATCAACGAGCAGTAACAACAGTTGTCGACCAGGTTGCCTCAGGAGAGGATACAACGGCTATATGACACTCGGCATCCAGGCCAGAGGGCATGCAACGTGATTTATTTATTTTGAGCTATTTTTATTTTTCTATACCCCGCATTTCACAAATATTGTGGGCGGCACAGGATGCTAAGCACCAATCCTAATTCTGTGCATTCTCTGTCCTAATTCATAGCACGAGAAAAGAAAGAATAAATAAAGACATCAGTACGGCATCTTATTTCTCTAATCTTATCCCTCCGGTCATTGCGACCTAGATAGGTTGGCGGAAGAATTATTCCATTGCACTTCTAAATCTAATAATTGCGCATATTCTACAATACATTCAAACGAAAACGACGTCGTCTCTTTACCAACCAATCCCAACCCAGCCTTTGTATCAATTCTGTGACGCTTTCGTAAGGACTGTAATTAGCAGTCACGAAACGAGCGGATCTCCTGTGTAATTTCTCTGACGCGTCAATCAATCAATCCGTTGCGATACGGATCCCAAACTCCACAACAGTAATCCAAGTGCGGACGCACTAGTGTTTTGTACGCTATTTCCTTCGTATGGGCATCACAACTTCTCAAAATACGACCTATCAGTCGTAATCTAGAATTAGCTTTGCCTTCGACGGAAGTTATGTGCAGTTCCATTTTATGTTGCTTTGTACTATTACGCCCAGATACTTCAGGGAATCAACCGTGTCAACGACCGGTTTCTTTTCGTTACTGATTCGCATTCCCTCGGACTTTTTGTAGTTAAGTGTAAGCTGCCATTTATGGCACTATTCCGAAATAACATCCAGATCACGCTGAATTTCTAAACAATCGTGAGAGCACTCATAAGGAGACTCATGCTGCTAAGTTGTTTGTAAATTTCACTTCATTTTGGTATTACTGAACAGTATCACACTCGCTTTCGACCCGTGAATTTTCATTTCTTTTCCTCTTCGCGTGCTGGGCGCTTCACTTTATTGTGAGACAGTGTACTTGCAGTATGGTACGAGATGCTTCGCGATTGTAGGCCAGCGTCGATTTCCCGCGGAGGGCTGCCTCTCAGAACTAATGACACCAGCGTCGACGAGCCGAGTGGAGCCTTAATTAGAGAGTCCATCCCGTTAATTGAAAGCCGCGCGGTGCAATACTTCCAAGTACAGCGCTCTGCGCTCTTTGCATTTCTTCTTTTTAAAAAAAGTATTCTCGCTCTTCCTCCTTCGGCGCTGTATTCTTTACCCTGGGAGAGGCACTTCTAGCTAAGGCACTCGATTCTGCAGGCACGCATTTCCAAATATTACGTCACTACAACTTCTGAAAGAAAGTTCCATCCTCTGGCGGAAAAGTGAAGCCAGCCATCCACGAACGGTTTAATTAGTGTTTATATATTAGGGGGCGTTCATAAACTACGTCGCTCCATTTTTGCCTCTCGTGAACCCTCCCTCCCTCCCCCATGTGGCACATTGCTTTTTAACCCTCTTGATTCCGGAAGACATTTTACAGTGGTTTCTCTCGTTAGACTATCGTAAATTATGTATGGAGCTAATTAAAAGACGGAAACAAAGATTTCCATGCTGTTGTGTGTTCCCTGTGACATGTAATATGAATGAAAAGCTACGTGGATTGGATCAGTTACAACGCCCCTACCCTCCCACACACACACACACACACACACACACACACACATAGCCTACCGTAGCTTTCTACACAATCCCCCCCCCCTTCTAGACTGAACCACGTAGTTTATGAACGCTCTTTAGTGATAGAGCGCCAGAAGATCGTCCTCATGAACGACCAGGTTCACTACGTGCGAGGGGCGAAGTGTTTGGGCTGTCCGCCCTATTGCTGATAGACAAATATTGGGTTTCAAGTCAGTTTACAGTTACCAGATACGGCTCCTGTACACTGATTACAATCTTGCTTTCTATGATTATCGATCGTATAACCCCGTTCACTTTGTGTGAGTGGAGGAATTGATCGTATGACACAAAAAATCGATCGAATTTGTCAGTAAACTTTTGTATTATTTAAGTTAAGTAATTTCAAATCAATTCTTTCCTATCCAGATCTTAACCAGATTTTAGTCTCCTTTCTATCAAAACGAAATGACATTCTTCCATTTAACTACACTGCATTAATTTTTCCTTTTACAAAAACGCTCTTAACTTATGCTTTACTTCATTCAGCATATATACTTTATGTAGGTAGTAAAATTAATACATTAATCTTTGTATTTGCCCTGACTAGCTTTTATACACTTCATTTTACATTAATTCACTTTTACAGTTGCTTCATATTTGCAACAATACAACACTTAATCTATGCTATCTCGTCAGCGATTATCTCTCCTCCTACAACTTCAACCAAAGATTGCACTGTTCCCTAGTCAGAGAAAGTAATTACGTACAGTTATTTTGTTCAATTTTCTTCAAATAATACCTCCACAAGTGGCAACAACAGTCAAGAGCGTCATGCGGTTGACGAAACTTAATCTATGTATTTATTTATGGTGAGACTTTTAACGCAATGCGGGGCATTCCAACTAAAATCCCCCCCCCCCCCGAGAGAGATGTCTGAATATAAGATTAGACAGGAGGCATGACGATCTGAAAAACAGCCAACAGGCAGTCCATGTTATTCATTATTCCAATGAATGATTGTGTGATGGTTTACTATCAGAAGTTAGGTTATTTGCAGATGGCATAATGCTATATAACAGAATCAAAACGATAGAAGACTGTCAACAGCTACAGGATGACCTGGACACAAAATCTAGCTGGGTGAGTCGACAGGGGATGAAGATAAGTGCAAAGAAGAGTCAGCGTATTAGGTACACAGATAAAAAAGCTGATTATGATTATAGGTTGAAGAGGGAATTGCTGAAGACTTGAAACGTAAATATGTAGGCAAGACACATTGGACAGGTAGTAGGGAAAGGTTTCAAAATGCTTATTGGAGAAAGTGAGGAGGAGATGTAGCAAGAAGTGAGGAAATTGTGTTACGAAACTTTGGCCAGACTATTGCTTGAATACGAGGGTGTAGTAAGGGGACGACTTTTTGGGCATCAGATATAGGATTTCGAGTGGATGCAAAGAACTGCTAGATTTGTCTCTGGAAATTACCGTTCAAACACAATCAGTAACTGATACGATGAAGGAGCTAAAATGGGATACATTATAAGACAGGAGGAGGGTGAAGACAGTCATGGAAATGTACAAGGCGTAAATTGGTGATGAGGAGTGGAAAGATATTGGTGCAAGAAATAAAAGTATTGCGTGGAAGGGTAAAGACGACCATGACCACAAGCTGGCACTCGATTTCAGGCATAAAGCAGTTGGAAAATTTCTTTTAGTCAGGAATTGGAATAAATAACTAACGGCAGTGATGACTGATTTACCAAAAACTGCGAAGAATTTAAAATTAAAATTCGTAGGGGGCGAAGGTAAGGCGGGTACAAGAAAGGGGGCACAATGGTATGTAACGAAATTGCCACCGAAGCGTGCGCTCCATTGCAATTAAATTGAGTAGATAATGTGTCAGGGAGGTATTTCGGAGTATAAGACTCGCGTAGACTGTTGGGAAAGTGCGGGAGTGACGTCATACTAAGAAATCTGCTAGATATAACGATGACGAACCAGGTTGGTATTTTGTGTCTTCACGGTACAGAGGAGAGAATAAGAGAAGGTATCGAGCCTGCGGCGTGCTTTGACTAGCGAAAATTACGCCAACCCGCGAAATTGGAAGTCTAAGGAGCTCCGATGAGAAGCAAGTGGAAGGTTGTGGGATATTGTATATGGATGTCGGTCGTGACGAGGATGGAGGATGTCACGTAGAAGGAAACAATGGCTCGTGCACTGCATGTTCCGACGCGGAAGAGAATACTGCAAAATGGTGACGGTCCACGTGAGAGCGCAACTCGGAAATGCGTCACCGGAACATGAATGATGAGGTACTATCTTGGTTCTCCGTTAAAACCTAACGTGCTGAGGCTTTCTTCAGAGGATGCCTCAGCACGATGGCAGAAACGTTAGGTTTTAATAAATCGACGCGGCTGCACCCGGAGAACAAACATAATACATACAGAGACATCTACATATATACTCTGCAATTCACAAAATTGTGGGTGGCAGAGGGTGCTCAGCACCAAAGCTAATCTCTTTGTTGAGCATTCCAATCCCTAATGGTACGATGGAAAAAAAGAATTCTTATAAGAATCATTGCGGCACCATATTTCTCTAATCTTATCTTTTCAGCCATTCCGACTTAAATAGGTTGGTGGACGAAGTATTTCACTACACTCGTAAGTGAAAGTGGGAGTACACATGTTATCAATAAGTTTAAACGAAACGTGTGTCGTCTATCTACCAGAGACTCCCAGCCTAGTCTACTAATCAGTTCTGTGACGCTTTCATAAGGACTGTAGCAAGCGGTCACGAATCGAGCGGCTCTTCTCTGTACTTTCTCTATACTTTCGATCAATCCCTTACGAAACGGGTCCCAAATGGCACAACAATAATCCAAATGTGGACGCACAAGAGATTTGTACGCTATCTCGTTTGTTTGTTCATTACAATTTTTCAAGATTCGACATATGAATCGCAGCCTAGAATTTGCTCTACCTACTAACGAATTAATGTGTATGTCCCATTTCATATTCCTTTGCACTGTTACTCCCAAATATTTCATAGAATCGACCATATCAATAACTGAATTGTTTAACTCGTATTTCTGAACAATTTGATTCTTTTTGTTAGTTATGCTCTTTTTTTTTAAATGGCATTCGTCTACTGGGCCATACAGCCAGCTCAATGTGATTTGTTGCTATCAAGTATTGACACAAGGACACTAAACACGGACAAGACATTCACAGACACAACACTAAACACCCATGCCCTCGGCCGGACTCGAACCGGCGACCTTCGATACGCGGAGCTAGCACTCTAGCCCCTACGCTACCGAGGCCGGTTATTGCTCATTGTCTTGCACTTTTTACAATTTAGAGTAAGTTGCCACTCAGCGCACCAAGCCAAAATAACATCCAGATCACGTGAATTTCTAAGCAATCGGCCAAATTCCTTACTTCCCTATAAATAACCGCATCATCAGCAAACAATCTAAAAAGGATTTTCACTTTGTCTCCGAGATCGTTTATAAAAATTAAGAAAAGAAGTGGTCCTATTACACTTCCTTGAGGTACACCCGATATAACATCTAGATTAGAAGAACTTTCTCCTTCAATGACAACATACTGCGACCGACCAGTTAGAAAATCCTTTATCCATTCATAAAGCTGATCCGATATACCGTACGCTCGAAGCTTCGCTAAAAGGCGGTTGTGTGACCGCGGAAGGTTTCGTAATCACGAGTGATGAAGGCCGAGACGCGAGATTTCGAAGCTCGCGGTTGGTCTCGAGAGGGGACCGGGACTACCGCTCCCGCTTCGACGCAGGGTCGAGGTGCGGGAGCCGGATGCAGGTGATATCACAAATACTAAAAGTTATAACGCTACGACATACAGTGATAACGCACGAACTACGCTCATCATTTATCAACCTGGAAACCCCCGAAGAGGGACCACGTATCTCATTCCTCGACGAGAAACCGATTCATGTTAGGTCCATGATTTTACGTGCTGACTTGAAGTAACATCATAAGTCAGCACGTAAAATCATTAGCGTGATGTACCGTGCCCTGGTGAAGCACACTGATGCCTGTGGGTGTGCCCTCCTGTGATGGGCTCGAGCCGGCAGTCCCTGTCTCGAGCCTCCTCGAGGTGGCCTCGATGCTCTGCGTGCAAGCAGTGGTCTGGAACCTACAGATGTTTCGGTATTTCTACCGATATGGAGTGTGTCCTAATCTGTCCTACCAAAATGTAACAATTTTTCCACGACTTATGAATTTTTCCAGATTTTAAATTTTTAGGTTGGTAACCCATTTGGTTTATTACCAGTTCAAAGATAACGCCAATGCAAACTGTTTAATTTTCGTACGCGTTTCACCTCTCATCGAGGCATCATCAGCGACGAATCTGTGTTACAGTTTTTATATACAGTTTTATATACATTTTTATCCTATTATTACACGTATTATACATAGGGAAAACACGAAGACAATTCCAAATCAGATACAAAGAACACATGAGAGCATTAAAATACAGTAACCATTCCACATTCGCCGAACACCTCATAGAAAACGACCATTCACCAACAAACATAAACACAGATATGCAAATTCTCACTGTCAACAACCACAGACACAACACACTCACTATACAGAAAAACTTATATATACAAAAAGCAAAAAATGAAGGCAAACAGGTACTAAACGACCAAGTAAACCTCACAAATAAAACTTTACTCAATTTAATATACACAAACTCGACAGACAAAACAAAATAAACACAAACTGTATAATAAAACCCCACACATATTCACATCACACATAAATATAAAACATCCTAACAAGACCATCACACATACACGCACTTTTCAAAACTCGCGGTATCGGCACGAGACACTACATACACAAACAAGATGGCCACAGGAGACAACCGAAGGACGCGAACACCAGAGACACGACATAAACAAACCAGCTGGCCACAACAGACGACAGAACTACAGAACTATGAAAACACACAATAGGATACAGGCGCACCATGCTTTGTATAAAGAAACGGAGATGCGCAGCTGCATACCGTATTAAAATAATGTAAATAGTAAGTAACTATTAGCTATAAAATATCTCATGCTCATAATCACGTAATAATAGGATAAAAATGTATATAAAACTGTATATAAAAACTGTAACACAGATTCGTCGCTGATGATGCCTCGATGAGAGGCGAAACGCGTACGACGCAACAATAAATAAATTAAACAGTTTGCGTTATCTTTGAACTGGTAATTAATTAAGCAACTGTGGAAACATGGCCTGCAACAACATTGCATCCATTTGGTTTATGTTTTACGGGGAATTATTCGATCGATTGTATGGTAGGTAGTTTGTTACCTTTTGCAGAATGTTCCGTATATCTTTTGGGGACTACTCCTGTGCGTTTGGTTTTTTTTTTTTTTTTTTTTTTTTTTTTTTTTTGTAGCTGCCTCAACGGCGTGTTTGTGCATGTCCGGCTACCTAGGTAGCTCTACTGCTATGTGTCACTTTGTATTGGATAGGGTTGTTTTGGGGACTCTTTTTATTTGCGCTTTGAGGGGAATACATGGCTATGGTCGTCTGGGAAGACCTTATGTGAAAAACCCCTACAGTTTTGTCATACGTTATTGACATTTATGGGTTCAATCTATATATATACAGGGTGTTACAAAAAGGTACGGCCAAACTTTCAGGAAACATTCCTCACACACAAACAAAGAAAATATGTTATGTGGACATGTGTCCGGAAACGCTTACTTTCCATGTTAGAGCTCATTTCATTACTTCTCTTCAAATCACATTAAACATGGAATGGAAACACACAGCAACAGAACGTTCCAGCGTGATTTCAAACACTTTGTTACAGGAAATGTTCAAAAAAACCTCCGTTAGCGAGGATACATGCATCCACCCTCCGTCGCATGGAATCCCTGATGCGCTGATGCAGCCCTGGAGAATGGCGTATTGTATCACAGCCGTCCACAATATGAGCTCTAAAATGGAAAGTAAGCGTTTCCGGACACATGTCCACATAACATATATTCTTTGTTTGTGTGTGAGCAATGTTTCCTGAAAGTTTGGCCGTACCTTTTTGTAATATATATATATATATAAAGATGAATGTATGTATGTACGTATGTTTGTTTGTTTGTTTGTTTGTTCTTCATACAAATCCACATTTTTCATCTGATCTCGATGAAACGTTGCACTCTTATCCTTTGAAACAAGGAGAAAAATAGTCTACATTTAGTTGGAAAATTATATGTATAAATAATATATAGTCTTATAATTTCGAAATATTACTGAACGGCGGTAGACAGACGCGTTGGATATGGAGGTCTTTCTACTGTTTTTCCATGTAGCGGTCATGTAGCTCAGTGGCTAAAGCGCTGGCTTACTAATGTTTGGGTCGTGGTCTCCTGTTCAAATCTCCGTGGAGGCTAAGATTTTAAAAAATTGTTTTTGATCGTAAGAGTCAAGCCTGGGCCTTAGGTTATTCGGATTGAATGTTAAACTGTAGATATTACAAAGTTATGGGTGCAATGCGAGGCAAATCGTAGGTAGTCTTGCAATGCTGTAGGTGTACACTTTTTTACGTTATAATGATTCCTCAGGGGTTGTTCGCAGTCGGAGAGAGAGAGAGAGAGAGAGAGAGAGAGAAAAAGAGTGTGTGTGTGTGTGTGTGTGTGTGTGTGAACCGCAGTAATAATACTATAAATACGGAATAAGTCTCTGTCTTTTTGTTACGTTTTGACGACTAAATGGCTATATCGATACTGATGGAATTTGAAAATAAAATCTGTATGAAGGGCACAGAACATTTTTTCCAGTATGATTAACAATTGTAGTCACGAATTTTGAGACCTTATCGAATGGTGACAGAAATATGTTGGAAATTAATTCTCTTCAAGAGACAGGTTCGACGGTAGAATGATATAGTGATAGCTTTCCTGTCATATTTTGCGGACTCGGTGTTGTTTGGGACCAATCCTTCGTTACCAGCAACTTTCTATATTCAATTCTGGCAACAAAAAAAAAAAAAAAAAAAAAAAAAATTAATCCACGCGTACGAAGTCGCGGGTACGAGCTAGTTGTCTATAATGGTTGGTAACAGTTACCGTAAACACATATTGTTAATAAAATGTACATACTTGTTATTAAAGAGGAGTGCAGTTGGCGCGAATTTCATGAATCTGTACAAATGTTTGTCATAAATAAATATAGCGCACGGGTAAACCTACGCCATCTTTACCGGGAACTCCGCTGGTTACATTATGGCTCACTCTCCACGAACTGTTTGGTTAGGTACTCATGACGTGACGGCGGTATAAGGGCAGAGCGAGCGAGCGATTAGTGTCAATCGATTCCCGCCGGGTCGCAGCTGTTTCGTTAATTGGTTTCTTTATTTGGCCTCAGAGAGCAGCTGGCAATCGACCAGTCTGCTTCCGTCTCATGCACTTATTTCTGAGGACACACTACAGCAACTTACAGAACATGTAAGATTGCACAATTACAATTTAAATAGCAGGTGAAACGCAGCCAGTATTACATCCCAAGAAGTGTTTAGTTTTCAGCAATGGTCTCGATCTCTTAATCGCTGCGTATGACGTTGCCCTGCATCAGTGGTTCCCAATTATTTTTTCCCGAGTACTACTTCAAGAATGAGTTCAACCTCACGTAATCCTTACAGCTAAAAAGATAAATAAAAAAAAATGAAACAAGTTTTTCGAGATTTGTTAAATTTTAATCCAATACCAAGCGTCACAAAAATCAACAAATGTCCAAAATTGTTATTATAACAATTTTAGTAATAATAAAAATCATATATGTTTATTTACGTTTAATGCGATAAATGTGCACTTTTCCCTTTGTTAGAATCTTTGAAATTTCGTTGCTTAAATCATCTTCGAGTTGAAGTCAATGGAGATGTTGGTTTTTATGTATGACTCGGTGAAAAAATGCTTTTTTTTATCTGCTTAAACGTTTCTCTAACGGCGAGGTCTTTAGAGACGGGAAAGGATGGGGAGCAAGGAATGTGAGGGAATTCGGCCATGGCCTTTTGAAGGAAGCATCCCGGCATTTGCCTGGAGTGATTTGGGAAACCATAGAAAACCCAAATCTGGATGCCCGGACGGGGATTCGAACCGCCGCGCCGTCCTCCCGAATGCGAGGCCAGAATCGGTGGAAAATCAGATCTCGAAAAGATTCGTCGTGCAAAATGGTAGTAAAAATTTTATTGCTTAGTTTCTGACTGATAGAGATGTAGAGGTTAGCAGAAGATAGGAAGGGATGGAGGGTTGTATCAAACCAGTTGAAATACTGATGACAGCAAAAAATTCACAGCTGTTTGCTCTGCAAAACGACTGTTGAGTCTGTTGTTGCATGAAATGCTGTTTAGTTGACGGCAACACCACATCTAGTTCTAAACGTTAATTTTCTATTTTTTACTACAGCTTGTTAAATAGTTCTCAGATAACCAAAATGGCCATCACGACGAAATACTTAGAGACGTTGTTTTAACTGAACACACAACCGTATTCTCCTCGATTGTCCAATGTATATATAACTGATAGTCAAAACAATTTTGACTGACAAGTATTTATAACCAAACTTATAGTGCAAATTGACAGGAAAATATGCCAATAGTTACTGGATCAGGGTAAAAAAACGCATGTATTTACATTAATTAAACAGATATACAAAACGGTGGTGAATGAGGTAAAATTTTCAGTTGTTGTAGAAGATAAAGATACTTGTTGGGTAGACCAATTCTAAACCAAAGTGTTATAGTAGGCAATGCAGTATCAAAAGGGGGTAGCGAAAATGGCAATGACACGGTTGTATGTTGTGTCTATTGCTGTTCATTATTCTAATAAACAACTGTGTTAATGGTTTACGGTCAGTGGTCAGGTGGTGTGCAGGTGACATAATCTACTAAGCTCACTCACTCGGCTCCATAGCTATTGGCTGGAGTGAGGTGTCACGTGTCAGCCGTCGCTCACAAAATAACAGCCACCAGAGATATCATTAGAAGATATTCGAGGTCATGTCGACAATGTAATAACTAATCAACCGCTACCAAATTAATTGTCATAATCTATTCATTAAGTTTGCTTTTCATAGCATTTCATAGTTAAAAAATATATCGATAAACTTTACGCCTGAAAAAAGTGAAAGTAACAAAATATTTAAAAAAATTAAGTTACTCATGGTCTCTGCTGCAACCGCGAATGCCAATTGTCATCCCGACGTTGGCTAAATTTCAATTTAACTAAAACCTTCGATAGAGTTGTTGCTTGACCAAATTTTATACATTACAATTTATTTGTTTTTTACGCGTTTTAGTGACCAATGTCGTTCATAGTCTTTGTTCATGTTCGCTGTACGCGAGTTATTAGGTTGTTTAAAGTGGAAATCAGACCAAATATGTTACCGAATCGAGAATTCTAGGAATTAATTTCTTCGGAGTTGTTCAACTGTTTAATAATGTGGAATCTGTATTAAGTTCTCTGGCCGTTACAGACACTATGACCAAAGATTATATTAATTTGATGCTTTCGAAGCAATTCTTTGAATTTTGCAGAGAATCAAATATAAGTGAAGTTTGTATTTCAGCAAGTTCGAGTCTACGATCTTTGAAACAATTATACGATAGTGCGATCTTTCCTGTCCGTGTTTAATAACTACTTAAAGCTCAAGAGATTTTATTCACGCTAAGGGTGAAACACAAGTCAAGTTCGCATTTGGACAGATCAGGTCAACCTATCATAATCTTTGACGCTAAAAACTGGAACTATTCTAAACCCGCGGTGATACGCAAAAAATGGTCAGGGGTTTACACAAGTGTTATGTAAGGGATCAAAACTGGAGAAGACTGAACACCTCCAGGGTGATCTGGATAGGATGTTTAACTGGTTGTGTCAACATGGGACGAAGGGAAATGCAAAGAAGAGTCAGATCACTAGGTACACAGATAAGTATTAATAGTTGATTCTGATTATAAGGTGGGTAATGAATTGCTTCTTCATCTCTTGAAATATAAATACCTTGGTATAAGCTCAGCTAGGCACACACACTGCGCAGATGGCAGTAAGAGGTTTCTGAATTGTAGACTGCTCCAGTAGGCTGTTAGTATTTAAGTAGAGTGGGAGTTGGAGGCACTGTATTCGGGCTGGCAGCTGGGTGGCGACCGCTACAGGAAGTGAACCGCGCCCTGCGCGTTTCCGCCGAATGGCCTCAAAACAGAGGCCTCTCCCACGATGCAGGTGATCTCTGACTTTCACAGCTCTAGAGCTTACGTTGTTGGGAGTTTATAGAGGACATGCGCTCAGCCCCCAATGGCAGCCTCTGCTTTGTTTTCAGTGGTGTGGTTTAACTTCTTGTACTTTGATAAACCCGTTAGAATAGACAACCAGGAAAAGTCGAAGCTTCGACTACAGTTTACTCGTCTCTGGTCTTGTTCTGGAAATTATTGCATTTGTATAAAGCTTTAATATATCGCATTTTCGTCGAGAACACAAGTAGATCTTTGGGCATTCCCTTCATACACTCAGCGTATGTTTTGTACGTTGGTTAGACAGTTTATGTGACCAATTCGACAAGCTACTAAACCGGTTCGAGGGAGGAGTTCAATGAATCAGATGTACTTTGCGACTTAAGGCTCTCATTCCGTCTTGTAACCTTTCTTTCCCTTGTTCAGTGCAGTAAGCTTTAATTTATTTATGTTAATTGCGATGGAGCCAGGATCCGGTGCAAATTCCCCCTTCCTTGCACCCGCTTGTATTTACCCTCTACGATTATTAATTTTAAATTCTTTCAGCGTTTTTTGGTTAATTTTTCATAAATTACTTTCGTAATTTATTCTACTCCTCCTAGCCAAAAAAAGAAACTTTTCCGACACCCTTATTCCTGAAATCGAGTGCCAGCTTGCTTGTGGTCATGGTCATCTTATCCCTACCAAGTACCTCTCATAAATCATCCACCAATCTTTTTCCACGCCTCATCACCAATTTACGCCAGTCTACAAGTGACTCCAAAATCAGCTCCTTTAACGTATCAGTTACTCATTGTGTTATCCAGAGATACCTGTATTTGACACTCAAAATGAGGATCCCATAGTACATTACCATATTACAGCAATAGTCTGACCAAAGTTTTATAACCCAGTTCCTTTACATCCCTTGTACATCCCCTCATCACTCTCTCCAACAAGTGCGGAATGTTGAAACCTTTTCCTACTACATGTCCAATGTGTCCTGTCCAGTTAAGCTTGTTATCAAACGTAATGCCAAGATATTTACATTTCAAATCTTCGACAAGCAATTCTTTCCCCGCCTCATAACCATAAACAATCTTTACTTTGTTTTATCTTCATCCGATGTTTACCTACCCAGATAGCTATCCTGTCCCGATCACTCAGCAGCTGTTTTACTATCTTCATTGCTCCCAGGCTTCACCTGGGAGGCGGGCTACTGGAGGGTCTCGAGGACCCTTCTCAGCCTACTAGCCTAAAGGGGAGGGAGGGGGAGGGAAGTCGGCCGTGGACTTGTAGGAAAACACTAGGGGACAAAATATTTTGGATATATTTCTAATTAAGCCCGATGAAAACCTTTTGAGGTATCAAGTAACTGAAGGAATAAGTGATCATGAAGCAGTTCTGATGGATATTAGAGGATTCAGTAAACCAGCAGCCAAAATTGAAGGGGAAATAGGTACAATTATAAAAAGGCACAGGTTTCAAATTTGAAGAGATATTTCAGAGAACAATTCAGCAAATGGAAGGAAGGCTCAGGTACAGTAGAGTCCAAGTGGGAAGAGTTCAAGGAGATAATAAGAAAGGCGGAAGAAAAATTAATTCCAAGGCAGAAAATAAAGAGAAGTAGAGAACCTATGTACTATAATAGGGAAGTGAGGAGGTTAAAGAGGTTGGTAAGAAAAGAACATAACAGAGTTAAGAGACAGCAGGGTAGTAGGGAATATTTAAAACAACTATACAAGGACTTAATAACAGCAAAGAAAATGGCTAAAGATGGGTTTATGAAGAGTATTGTCAGTGCAGGAGGACCATTGACTGATGCATCTAGACATTTCTATGGCTATATCAAGAAACTGAGGGGAAGGGAGGGTGTAGAGACACTTATAGATAAGGATGGAGAAGAAGTTACTGACGATTCGAAAAAGGCAGAGATTTTAAGTAACTGGTTCAGTGAAAGCATTAGGGACAATGAATCAGAAACAGGAGGGTCTAATTCGGAGAACAAGCCTAACAACACAATTAGAAATGACGATAGTAAAAAATTTGATATCCATCCTGAGGAAATCATGAAGGAAATAAGAAAGCTGAAAATAAATAAATAAATAAATAAAGGGGCTGGTGAAGATAATATTACTACAGATATCTTAAACATAGCCGGCTGTGACATTGTACCTTATCTTGAAATATTATTTAAATTGAGTCTAGACACTTGCTGCTTACCACAGGACTGGAAAAGTGCAATAGTAGTACCGGTACATAAGGGAGAGGTGAGAAATAGAGTTGAGAATTACAGGCCAATCAGCTTGACATCAGTGGTAGGTAAATTAATGGAAAGATTGATATGCAACCACATCAGAAATATATGTGAGGAACGTAATTGGTTTTCAAGCAGCCAACATGGGTTCAGGCAACGATATTCATGCGAATCTCAGTTGGTGGGATATATGCAAGATATTTCAGATGAAATGGACAAGGGAGGCCAAATTGATAGTGTAGCACTAGATCTGTCTAAGGCGTTTGACAGAGTAAGCCATAAAATGGTAGTAAATAAGGTAAAATCCATTGGAGTGGATAAGAAAGTCATTTGCTGGGTAGAAGAATTTTTAAAAGGTAGAAAACAGAAAGTTAGAGTTGGAAATGTAGTATCAAAAGAAGTTGAAGAAAAAATGGGTGTGCCACAGGGTAGCGTATTGGGACCATTGCTATTCATTATTCTAATGAATAATTGTGTTGATTGTTTACTATCTGAAATTAGATTGTTTGCAGATGACATAATGCTGTATAAAATAATCAAAACGATAGAGGATTGTAAACAGTTGCAGGGTGATCTGTACAGGATATCTAATTGGGTTGGTAAACATGGGATGAAGATAAATGCAAAGAAGAGTCAGCTTAATAATACACAAATAAAAAACAAAAGGTTAATTATGATATAAGGTGGGTAAAGAATTGCTTGTTGATGCCTTGAAATGTAAATATCTTGGAATTACTTTTGATAACAAACTTAACTGGGCAGGACACATAGGACAGGTGGTAGGAAAAGGTTTCAAAGTTCTGCACTTGTTGGAGAGAGTGATGAGGGGATGTACGAGAGAAGTCAAGGAATTGGGTTACAAAACTTTGGTCAGACCATTGCTGGAATATGGTAGTGTAGTATGGGACCCTCATTTTACGTATCAAATACAGGAGTTGGAGAGGCTGCAAAAAGGGCTGCTAGATTTGTTTCTGGAAATTATCGCAGAATGCAATCAGTGACGGATATGATAAAGGAGCTGGAATGGGATTCATTGCAAGACAGGAGGAGAATGAGGAGGGTCATGGGAGTGTACAGGGCATATACTGGCGATGAGGCATGGAAAGATATTGCAATAGGTATGAAAAGTAGTGCATGGAAGGGAAAAGATGACCATGACCACAAGCTGGCACTCGATTTCAGGCACAAGGGTGTAGGAAGATTCTCTTTTTTAGGTAAGGGTGTCAGGGATTTGAATGAGTTACCAAGATAAATGATGAATAATTTACAGAAAACTTTGAAAGAATTTAAAGATAAAATTTGTAGAGGGTAAATGTAGGTGGGTGCAGGATAGGGGGAAGATGGGTGTGTAGGGAAGTTGCCACCGGAGCCTGTGCTCCATTGCAATTTAATTAAATTGTTAAATTGAAACCATCCCAGCACTCCCCTTGAGTGGCTGAGGAAAACCACGAAAACCCCAGTCAGGATGGCCGGACGGGATTTAATCTCCTTCCTCTCGAGTGACAGGTAGGAGGGCAAATTTGCCCTCCTATCTCGGTGTGCAGCTGTTTAGTTTTGTCCTGTTTTTATTCTATTACATAATATTAGTCACCTGCAAGAAACGAAACGTCTGACTGTAAACCATTAACACAATAATTTATTAGAATAACGAATTGCAACGGTGCTAATACAGTTTTTTATTGTAAAATCTACCCATTAGACAATCATCTGCGTACACTGCTTTGATCCATAATGGATTCCTCATGAGAAGTAACATACTCAAAGAAGTATTTTTAACGTAGTACATAACATCGAGATGCTCAATTTTTCTTTTTCTCCTATCGATATGTATAATTGCTGGATGTGGTTGGGTGTAAATGGTTGAAAATAAAATAAGGAACGTGACGCCAACAGATTCGCCTCCTAACCAAATTTCAATGGCTTTTGGTGAGGCATATTAGGAAGTCATTTGCCGAAATTGCATTTACTAGAAATAATGACATTTGTTTTAAAGTTGAAACAAATAAAAAAATTCATGCCCAACAAATTCTGCAGATGAAAAGAAATAGAAATATCTGATACTGCTGGGATTTAAACCCAATTTGGAAAATTAGAGAGCGGTTACCTTACCTCCTACCAGTACATCACGCTGACTATGGATAATATATGCCAAATTTTGTAATTAAAAGACATTTGGATTTTTTTGGTAGGCACATTTGAAGAAACGACAGTACCACAGACGTAATATTATCAGCCAGTTCAGTCATTAAATGATGTGGCCTCTTAAAATCAAGAGTTCGGGTAGAAATGTACCCTCACAATATATTCAGGACATTGAAATTCGTTTTTAAAATTTTAGATGGTATCCTTTGATGGCTTTAAAAGGTTCGTAGTTGCTTTGGATCAAGCTTGAATAAGAAATGATTTGAAAAATATACCCATTATACTTTTGTAAATTAAGTTATGATTAGAATTTGAATAGGTAACGCATTGTTACGCATTATAACAAATTTAACGTTACGACATTAAACATTATGAACTTACATTAAAATGATCTTCACGACAATATAAACAACTGGTTGAAGAGTCTTTACGTTTTCTCATAGCTACACAACACTTTGTTAAAAAATTACTTTCGCATCTCGCAGGACATAAAAATACACTTTATCAGGAGTATTTCTTATCGTCTTTTTGCACATAGGTACAATACAGGATTCATAAAATGATTTTTTACCTCCTTCCATATCGAAATTAGTTATAAAGATAAAACTTTTGAGACAATATACAATACGCCAATGTAGTCGTGTACAATAACGTCACAGTGCAGCGCGCCAAACTGGGGCGTTTAAATCGTCGGAACTGGATTGCAGTTTTAAAACATTATTTTAATGTTAAATTTTAATACTTTCACCAAAATTACATTTTGTACGGTTGTATAACGGGGTAAATAATTAATTTAAAATATAAAACTAATACATGCATATACCCTATTTCCGAAAATGGCAAACAATAAATTCAAGATAATTGCATTGTATTAAAACAGGTAATGTAAATTAATAAACTCTGTTTGGTATTTGGTGTATTTAATGTGAACAACCCGACAGAATACTTGTTTTCGGTTTTTTATTTATTATGGTGGGCAGGGGAAACTTGTTCATGGGTGTTCTCTGGTGTGATGGCTGCAGGATTTCCATGTATTCGCGGAGTCCGTTATAATCGGCTGCAATCGCAGCACTTCCGCTATAATTCAGGAAGCCACTTAGTCAAGTCGATTGGTGTAAAATTACAAGCAGTGGACCGTGGCGTTTCTCATTAAGCATTTACATTATATCAAAAGGCAAAATGTAACGGAGGAAGCGATCGCAGCAACAAAACAACAGCCCCTCATTCTCGTGTTAAGTAGGAGGGGACAGGTGTACACCGAGCCCTGATGCTCAGGACTCGCATTCGGGAGGAACTGGGTTGCAATCCCCTCCCGGCCATCCTCATTTGGTTGTCCATGATTTGCCGAAATCACTAGAGGCGAATGCCGGGAGGGTTGCTTCAAAGGTCTGAGGAAGGCGCCTGATTGTGTCCGAAACGTTGGCAGCACCAGTAACAGCGGCGTGTAGTCGCACACATTTTTTTTTTTTTGCTGTCGTCAGTCTTTAGACTGGTTTGATGCAATCATCCATCCCTTCCTATCTTGTGCTAACCTTTTCGTTTCTACATACCCCTTACAACCCACGTCCTCAATTATCTGCTTCATATATTCTAATCTCTGTCTTCCTCTACAGTTCTTACCTTCGACTGTTCCCTCTACTAACAAATTAACCAATCCAGCATGTCTCAAAATATGACCTAAAAGCCTGTCTCTTCTTCCTGTAAGCTTCTTCCATAAACTTCTTTTCTCACCAATCATTTCCAAAACTCGTTCATTTCTTACTTTGTCTGTCCACCTAATTTTTAACATTCTTCTGTAGCACCACATTTCAAATGCTTCAAGTTTCTTTCTTTCCGGTATTCCTAAAGTCCATGTTTCGCTACCGTAAAGTGCTGTGCTCCACACATAGAGTTTTAAAAAGTTCTTTCTAATTCCTAGATCAATATTTGAAACTAAAAGGTTTCTCTTTTTCATGAAGGCTCTTTTTGCTAGTGCTATTCTGCTTTTAACATCATTCCTGCTTCGGCCATCGGTTGTAATTTTGCTTCCCAAGTAACAGAACTCACTCACTTCTCCTATAGCATCCACTCCTATTTTTATATTTAATCTGCTTTCATTCTTTCCGAGAAAGCTTCTTTGCGTTCTTCCGACCACTTTGGTCTGTATTGTTCTTGTTTTGGTTGCTCAGTTATAACTTCCCATTTGTCTACATTTGTGTCTCAAGGTGTCTCTTTTAAGATGTGTGTTGCTCCTACGTTTGCACTTTTAAGGTCCTTCCGAATTTCATTCAGCCAAGGTGTTGGATTTTTAAGTGAAGTTACATAATCTATTATCTTTTTTGTCAATAGACTTTCTGGTAACCTCTTAAGGTGACCAAATAATTTCATTCGCCTTTCCTTAATGTCAATTTCGATGTTTGAAAACTTATTTTGATTGATTGTAGTCTGTAACAATCTTTAGTGAGTCTTGCTCCTAGAATTTTTCTAATGATTTTTCTCTCTACTTTTTTAATTTCTTCAAGGTCATGTTTTCTGTTAAGTGTTAACGTCTCACTTGCATAGAGGACTGTTGGTTTTATGACTGTGTTGTAGTGCCGAATTTTGGTCTGTCTTGACATGGATTTTTTGTTGTAGAGAGTTTGCACTAACCTTAATGCCTTTTTTTTTTTGGAGGCGATTTTGCTGCGAGATTTTCTCAAGGCCTGTTGGTTCGATGAATTCTCAGAGGTATTTAAACTATGGGATCCTGTTGATTTTACCGTATTTTGTTCTCAAACTTGCTATTTCTGTCTTCGAACATATGAATTCAGTTTCTCGAATGAGATTTGTAACCCTACTTTTTCTGCACATTCTCTGAGTGTCTCAAGCTGTTTGCTAGTATCGCAGTATTGTTATTATTATCGTACTACTTCTTTGGCCGGGAGATCCCCGCAGGGATAGTTGGTCCCAGTGTCCTCCGCCCCTGCCTTGAGCGCTACTCTAGCGCAGGAAGTGATGTCTGTGAAGCGTGTAGCTGTGTCCTATGTGTGACAGGATTGTTTGTGAAAAGTGTGGTTTATGAGACGGTGATTGCAGTTAAGCGTTTAAAAACCGAAATCGACACGGCTGTTAGTTCGGTTGCAACGATATATCCGACAACCGATAATATGAGAACAAAACTATCGATATTTTTACATCTTCGATACTATAATATCGATAATATGCGATGAAATATCGAACGCTAAAAACCACTTAACACTAAAAAATCCTGTGTAGCAGTGTCCAAACTTGACTATGTTATTTAGCTCGATAAAAAATCGATCACGTCCTTTCCTCCACCCTGTTTAGTGCGCGCTATTCCTTCCTCATTCATTTACGTTCACCGTTTAATTATTTAATCTGTTGCAATATGCTCGCGTTCGTTGGTTCTTGTTTCTCGCTGGGACAATATTCAAAAGAGGATAAAAAATATGACTGCCTAACTAATGCAATTGTTTACCTTATCAGCGTCGATAATAGACCTTTGTATACAGTTGAAGGCAAAGTTTTTAAGTGTTTAATGAACCACTTAGCACCGTTATACGAAGTCCTTTCTCGTGGAACTGTCAAAACAAACATTGGTAAAAAATATGAATACGTTTCAAAAGTTGTGAAAGAGAAGTTCAAAATTTTCTATAATTACGTATATGTGCGCCATAGTAATAGCGGCTATTTGTATATTACGGTACATTTTTTTGATGCAAAATGAATTAAAGTCAACCATGTTGGGTGTACGAGTTGGATTAAGATATATTCAAAGTAGCAATTAGTTATTTGCTCAAAGTAGTTTCGTCGGTACCGTCTGAACGCCTCTTCACAAATAGGGATAAAACGATACCTCTGAGGTATCGATACTTTTACTCGATACAGTATCGGTCGTAAAGCATCGATACTTATTCGGTATCCATTTAAAAGTATCGATACTTTCTCGTATCGAATGATTTTTCGTAGTAAAATTTGGAATAAATAACAAAAATTGTAATAATTATTGATAGTCTTTACTGATTTAAAAATAAATATTTATTTGACAAAGGTATTTATTACATTTTCACCTTACTGATCGTTACAGGACTAATAGCGACTAGAACAAAATAAAACTAGTTTTATGAAAAAAAGTCGGTTTTTGTAGTGCTCCCCAAAAATATTTGTTTTTCTAAGTGTTTGCCAGTTAGATGATTTCTGGATGTAGTCATCGTTGCGTCAGCTTTGGAGAAAAGCCCTTTTCACAGAGTACAGAGGTACCGACAATGTTTAAATAAATTCGCGCTTGTTTTTGTATAAGCATGGAAATACGGGTTTTAATTCCTCTAATGGGTTGGCTTTTAAAGCGCAGACTGGATTAGCCGAATAAATTGTAACTTTTGAGTTAGCACGGCGCCGCTTTTGGCCAACTGCAAGTTGTTTGTGGTGTAACCAAAAATCAAAATCTTCGTGGGTTGCTTCTTCTTCAGATTCACTGGTTGACATTGTGGGATCTTCTTTAATAATATTATTTAATTTTTGTATCGTCCTCCCACATGCACTTGCATCTTGAAAATGGAGGTTTTTGAAACGTGGGTCTAAAATTGTTCACAAAGCTGCAAGGGTGTTAAATTCAATGAGACCAAATCTTTTTTTTACATTCAGCCAGTAGTTTTGTTTGCAACTGAGTGACACATTCTATTGATGAGGAAAATTTTGTTAGCTGCGATGTCAGACAATTAATCATGGGTATGATTTTGGATAAGGTAACATAATTCTGGCTTGAACATTCTCTTGTGACAAATTCGAATGGTTGTAACAAGGGGACTACCTGTTTCAATATTTAAATTTCTTGTCCAGTCACCAATTCATGACGACCACGACATAAAATGGCGACTGAAGGGACGGCAGAGAGGTTTTTTTTCTTCTTTCGGCCGGGCACAGACAAACAAGTTTGCCAACAACACAAACTTAGAAAAAGAATCTGTTGAAAAAAAAAATGCAGTAATGACAACCAAAAAAATATTCTTTACAGTCTAGATAAGCGTTTAATGTATCAATTAACGTGTTAAATGAAATCATGATATTTGTGATATTGGTATACACACCGATACGAGTACTTTTGACCGATACGTACTTGATACTTATTTTTAAAGTATCGATACAAAAAGTACTTGGTATCGGAAGGAATGTATCGAGTAAGTACTTGTATTTACTCGTATCGTTTTATCCCTATTCACAAAGCCGGAAGTCACTGTCACTCAAAATAGGAATAGACTTCATGGGAAAAGAGGATGACACTGAATGTTTGCAGACCTGATTTTTTTCAATAAACTATTTCAAATTTTTTACTTGATTTTGATTTACATACTTATTTCAACGCATTATGTGAAGATACTACAATTCTGTATAAGACAACGCCGACAGTATTCAATTACTGTAGCAAGCACTGCATAAAAGTTCACAACCTATAATGTTTGGAAAGCATTTGAATCGGGTCTGTTTCGGCTTATGTCGAGTTGCCTCATCAGATCGCAGAGCGCGGCAAATTACGTTAGATGTACAGTACGTCTGCATCGATAGAATACGGTGGTCGACAGAAAACTCGGACGAATTTGAAGGTGCGAACAGAAAAGCAAAGAGAAGAACAATGTCTGTCCCGTATCGCGGGCTCTGCATAATTCCTGACCTCAGTCAGGAGAAACAACAGCCTGCTTTCAGGCGGGTTAATACTGCATTCAGGCACCACATACAGGATGTAACTCTACACAGGATTTTATAAATCTGCACACACAAAAACTACTCAACGAGTTTCTATGAGGTTTAAACACTCTTAAGGCTTACGGCCTCACTTCAAATCTGAGATATGAGTTATGACGCTATGTGATGCACACATGATAATGAACTTAAAAAGTATTCCTTCTTTTTTTTCTTGAAGCTTTACGCCTCGTTGAGGTTATTAGGGACTGCCATGGCCTTTTGAACGAAGCATCCCTGCGTTCGCCTGGAGTGATTTGGGGAAACCACGGAAAACCCAAATCTGGATGCCCGGACGGGGATTCGAACCCGCGTCCTCCCGAATGCGAGGCCTGAGCGCTCAATCACCACTCTCGATAAAATCTGTCCCGAACATCAAACTATCTTCGAGTAATCTGACATAACTTAAAAACATCTGAACTGATTTTGAGGAGGTTTGGGTTTGAAACTTAACCGCCTGACCTAAATTTTGAGATGTCTATCGCCGCGTTACCTTAGTTGGAAACACGGCCGTAAATTAATAACTAATCAAAACAGTATCAAACAAATGTGACGCAATCTTGTAATAAATATCGGCTATTCAGCCTCTACAGCCGATAGATGTCTGTAGTGGTCCGCAACTGACGAGTTACAACGTACTACGATTCATTCTATGTTTACATTTAGAACTGACAAAAGTACAGACAGCAGGGGGCGCATGCAGCACTAATCTGAACCACGCGTGCTCGAGGCTGGATTCGAACCAGTGACCCCAGTAACGTGAAGCGAGCACGCTGCCGCTAACGCTCTGGCCTCGCATTCGGGAGGACGGCGGTTCGAATCCCCGTCCGGGTATCCAGATTTGGGTTTTCCATGGTTTCCCCAAATCACTCCAGGCGAATGCTTCCTTTAAAAGACCAAGGTAGAATTCCTTCCCGTTCCTTTTCCCCAGTCCTATCTCGTCTCTAATGACCTCGACGTCGACAAAGCGTATAGGCATAAGCAAAAAAAAAAAAAAAATATCAGTCGCTGTAGACGCACCAGGAAACAGGCAACCTCTGTATGCGACTCCTTTGCGGGGAAGGCAGCAGTCATTGGTAGTTGTGCGAGTTCTGATCTTCGTCTCGAGTACTAGATCTGCATACGAATACACTCTTAAGGTGGCCATACACGATCGCTCCATCCGTCCAACTGGAGCGGTGTCACTCCATTATCGCGTCGTGTGCGGGGAAACTGATGTGGATGACGTGGAGTGACAGGATTATTTGGATATCTGGTCAGTCCAATATCCATCAGTTTCGTCCATCTTGCCATCAAGCCGACTGACGGTGTGTGGGGAAAACCACGTGGAGCGACACCAAGCCATCACTGCAGTCGGCTCGTGTATGGCGAAACCGCGGTCCAAACTCTTCTCATTCTGTCGCCGACCACCGAGCAGACATCAGTGCCTTGAGAGGACTATGCACCATTGTACCATTTCTTTTTTGTTTTGAATCTGCTGTAGAAATATTTGTTTTGATCCTAGTTAAATATTATTTTGAATGTAGAATTGAAAATAATACAGTTTTAAATATTATTAAGTAACAATTTTATTTCTTTTTAAAAAAAAATAATAATATCGTCTCAATAAAACTTTGTGCTGGAGATTATTGAGTATAAGGACTTACTATGCTTGTAGGATCTCTAATCCTGACTACCATTACAAAATATAAATAATTGTGGCAATAGCTCAATTGCTAATATTATAAACGCCAACAGAGAAACCGTGTTGGAAAAAAAAAATTCTTTGCGGTCTTCTTTTTAAAAAGATCATAGTATGATAAGATTAATTTTATATGAGCCTACTTGTTTAAATATGTTGTTTTACTACATTTGACGTACCTGTCACTATTTTCAGCGTGCTAAACTATTTCAATTAATAAATCTGTTTTATAATCATTTTTAGTATTTTTAAAAGTTTTCGTAATATTACAGAGCTTATTTTTCATAATTTCGCACTTTTTTGGACGTTTATTTAAATCTCAGGACTTTTATTCAGTATTCGATAGTTCGAATATCCTTTAAAATTAATTCGGGCTCATTTTATTTAGTACTTGGCATAACTAGATTGTTGTATAGCAAATCGACAACCTCTTGTTGCTTACTTTGCCTCTTTTTCATTGTCGTGGCTGACTGGAGTCATGGAATGATGGTGTCAGGTGAGATGGAGAGGGAAGACTTTCGTTTCTAGATAAGGGAGTTAGGAACTGGGATAAATTACCAAGGAAAAAGATGAAGAATTTACCAAAAACACTGAAGGACTTTAAATGTGAAATTCGTAAAGGGAAAGAGTAGCTGATTGGTGAGAAATCAGGTCATGGAAATGTAGTGGTCAAGGCTCAAGCCCCCCCCCCCTCCCAAAGTACAGGTTGATTCAAAATGATTGTCGAGGTTTCAAAAAATTCCTACACTTAGCACAATTGAGATACGAATTTGAATCTTATTTTTATGTGTAAAGAAACTCATCAAGTTTTTTTTACATCCATTACAAATGTTCGATATGTGCGCCCTGTGTCACTCTGCACACATCTATGCGATAGTCCATTTCATCCCACACGCGACGCAGCGTGTCATCAGAAATGTTTAGAAAGGCGGCCCTGATCCGTTCTCTCAGTTGCGGGATAGTCGCAGGTAGAGGAGGAAGATAAACTTGATCCTTGACGTAACCCCACAGAAAAAAATCACATAGGGCTAAATCTGGTGAACGAGGTGATAAGCCATGAGCATTTGGTCACTGTCGGCTCCGCGTCCTATCCATCGCTGCGGCAATTGTTCGTTGAGAAATGTTCTGACCTCCCGATGGAAATGAGGTGGAGCACCATCTTGTTGGAATATGAAATCATCCACCTCTTTCAGCTGAGGCAGCAACCATTCAGAGACCATATCGAGGTAAGTTAGTCCTGTTACTGTCTGTTCATTGAAGAAGAACGGGCCGTACACTTTCGCCTTGGAAACAGCAGCGAACACACACACTTTTGGAGAATCACGCTGGTGTTCAGTAAAAGCACTGGGATTTTCTGTCCCCCAAATCGGCTGGTCAACGGTAACTGACTGACACACGTGAAAATCTAGAGAGCAAAAGGCCTTTTCTATAGCGTTAGCTGCCTTATTGCAAACACTGATATCTGGTGGAACAAAACGTAACTACAAGATTAACGGCTGTTGAAAAACAAAACTTTGAGAGTTTGTCTATTCATCCATGTAAAGATAATACTTGTATGTTTAGTAAGCAGCTGGTAAAAAATTCATGAAACCCCGACAATCATTTTGAATCACCCTGTATATAGGTCCACCCCCGACGTCGTAATTTTGGAGACCTTTTTTTTTTAGCTGTCCTGATCTTATAACTGCGGCATGGAAACGAAATCCGCTCAAGCCCCTTCCAATCCAGATTCCTGCACCCGCCACTGGGTGCGGGAATCGTCACCTGAGCTCTTTCACTTGGTATTGTGTTTGTTGTAATTTCTGACTGTTCCATTCCAGGTGCCCCGGAACAGGGCCAGTGTGCTGCCGCCAGATGTCTCTGTGGGCGGCGACAGGCTGTCCCTATAAGGGCACGCCGCATCCTCCCTGCCGACACAAGTGGGAGAAGCTAATATTTCGTCACCCGTTACACGTGTCTGTGAATGGCCAATTTCTCGTTGAGTACTCCAGTTATCAGGGTCGGCCTCTATGCCTCTATAGCTGCTGTTCTGCTTGATTCAAATTATTCTTAGCACTATTTCGTCGGGTATTCTCTTATCTATTTTTATCACTTCATTCCACAAAGTTCCATATTTTCAGTGATTCTTTACTCTCTCTTTCTTCCAAGTATCTTTCCTTCGCCTTAATAGCGAGATGCCCTCAACGTAAATCTAATATTCGAACAAGATAAATTTGAATGTGGCCTAAACGTTCAAGAAGAAGCATGAATATGCTCCGATTTGGTAATGACATTCACCTGTTATCAAGACAGACTGAGGATATTGAGAAATTACACGAGTAAAATAATGAAGAAACATTTTGGACTAAATATAAACGAAAGCAAGACAAAAATGACGAAATGTATCAGAAATGATAGCCAGTGGCGTAGCTAGGTCAACAAGGGCCCCGGTGCAAAAAATTTATTTTGGGCCCTCAGGACAGACGGGCGACTTTTTTTTTGCTTTGTGTGCTGGTAGGGGCCCCCTGAACTGAGGATGGGGGCTCCTGAATTGTTCTTTAGGGGCCCCTGATCAGTGGTTGGGGCCCCCCCTGAGCAGCGAGGGCCCTTAGTGAGGGGCTCCTGTGTTCTCAGGGGCCCCTTAGACGACGGTAGATTTAAAAGAAAAAAAAAAAGGTCACCAGTTTGCCGTGAAGGCTCGTGGGCCCCGCTAAACTGCGCTTGAGGTTGAGGGCCCCTTGAGGTATGCTTGGGGGCTGTCGGAGAACAGATTGAATAGGGTGTCGGGTTGATTGATCACAGTTCTTTCCGACTCACAAATTAGTCCCCTATTCAAGTTTATTTCGACCACCTAATGTAAGGACGATCAGACTTCGTTAGTTAATTAATCTCGGCCGCCACCATTAGCTGGCTAGGGTACAAATCAATAACTATATAATGAAAAGTTTCTTCAAATAAACTCCACTAGTATGCAGAACACAAACCAAAGATTTATTCACAGTTTTGTACTGCACAAATGTACCCGGCCACCAATGGAAAAAAATAATTAAAGCACATACGAGTAAAATTACTGGTAGTGACCATATAATCCGAAGATTGCAGGTTCTTCACAGTGTAAAAACAACTCTTTCAATCACTTTCACAAAAACCAGAGGAACGATACCAACACGACGTTCTCTGCACGATTCCACACTCTCTCTGACCTACTCATCAACTGTCAGTCTCGCAAGACACCGATACTCATAGCATTCGGTACTTGGCATAGAATAAATATAATAATTAAAATAAGTTAATTACTGAAGGGGGCAAGCCTACTGTAATGTGACAGGGCCCCCTGAGCATGAGGGCCCCGGTGCAATGCACCGCCTAGCGCCATAGTAGCTACGCCCCTGCTCAGATGATAGCAACAATAGTAGAATAAACATACCAGTAAAATAGGATCAGATTAAGCGCATTGTTTATAAAGTAAAATTACAACTGATGTCCGAAGAAGGAATGATCTTAAAAACAGAATACCACTAGATCAAAGAGCCTTCTTGAAAAGGAGAAACATGTTAGTTTCAAATATTGATTTGGGACTGAGAAAGAAGTTAGAGAGACTGATGATGTAAAAAAATCAAGTCTTTTTTTTGAATAGTCCGTAGAAAATACCCCTCTGGTATCCTAGGGTACTTCGAACTAGAGAAGCGCAGATTTGTAAGTTTCAAAAAATTCGAGGCACAAGGAAATCAACAAGCTCACATCCTGCAGTGGCGAAGCTCACGGTTGAGGAACTAGATAAAGAAAAAATATCTTTGCTGTCGAAAGGTCTTAATTTTGACATGGTACCCACACATCTTCCGACTTTATATATCATAGCGAGCGTTGAGAGTTCTAACCTGGAGTTAGAAATCGATAAGCCAAAAAACATCTGGCAAGAGACAACTCGCATCCTAACCCACGCAACTCACCTCACTTCACAAAAGCTCGAGAAACGGATATCATTGTGAATTTTCATGTAGCATCAGCATTTACGTTTCGGTAGACGAAACCGTTCAGTAATACGTGTAAAACGTCATGCACATTGACTTTTTATCGAATTGGCTTACCTCACGGAGTTCTGCCTTAAGTCAACTATTTCCATTATGTAGCCGCGAACCTATTGATGGAAGCATTCGAAACGGAGGTGCTTCGCAACGCGCGGCTGGAACTTGCACAGTGAATTCGGTACGTCGACGACACCTTCGTTGTTTTTTTTTTAACTGCTTTACGTCTCTCAACAGCGAGGTCTTTAGAGACGGGAAAGGATGGCGGCAAGGAATGGAAAGGAATTCGGCCCATTTGCCTGGAGTGATTTGGGAAACCATGGAAAACCCAAATCTGGATGCCCGGACAGGGATTCGAACCGTCGTCCTCCCAAAGACACCTTCGTGATCTGGCCTCACGGTATGGAGAATCTGCACGAGTTCTTACACCATGTGTACAGCGTCCAACCCAGAACAAAGTTCACTATGGAAGTGGAAGAAAATAGCCAGCTACAGGTTCTAGATGTCCTGGCAAATAAGCTCAATGATGGACGTTTGGCTCATATTGCTTACCCCAAGGCGACCCACACTAATAGATATCTGCCGCCACGTCGCACCATCACGCGGCAACGAAGAGGAGCTTATGACGTCATTGAACTTAAGAGTGAAGACAGTATGACACGGAAAGTTTGATGGAAGAAATGGCGTCTTTCACAAGAATATTCAGCGCCAACGCCCTACCACGAATACGACATCAGAAAGGTTTTAACAACTAATATACCCGTGGAAGACGCGAAATTATCTTATCAATTTTCCACCGAAATTAGCTATTCTACCATGCAAACAAGATATCACAGACCGTATTGGGGAATTTTTAAAGCAGGTGTAGGTGGGAATAGTTTATAAGATTTGCTGCAAGCTTGACCGACCAGTAACCACGGTGAAAGTCGAATACTCCAACTGCAGCTTATGGGTGTTTATGGAATCCCGTGCAGTTGTTTAACATCCGTGGGATGGGCCGCACTGTGGCGGACAGAGTTGAGCAACATATCCGTCACTTCAAGCTAGGGTTGTAACGGAAGGCATCTTTGCGGAAGCGGATGATCAGTCCTTGACATCCGTGGATGCGCATGTTTTGAGGAGGTGGGAAAATAAATTTATAATTATTTAGATTTTAATATTTTATCCAAAATAAATTTAAAATCAAAATAAATATATATTTTATGTCAAATTTTATCTTTTTTTCATAAGTCTATTTTTATATAGCACTGCTATACTGATTTATTTTCTGCCTCATGTTTTAACAACAAAATACGTACGATGATTTCACAAGTGAATTAAATTATCTAGATAACTACGCACACGTCGAAAAACCAATGTTTGTCATATAAAATTTTCGGAGTTCGTGGCGCGACTAATTCAAGAGCCACACACACAGCCACCAATCTCTGCCACTTCTTCAATTGGCAGTGTTTTTGGGAGTTGTTATCCTAGGATATTTTCTCCAATTAATAAGGTAGGTCAATTCTTCTGAGTTGGTTGGTCTTTATTTTGGTGCATTAATTTATTAAACTCAATGGGTTTTATGTCGGTCAGCTGAAATGTCGTACTGGCCGATGTTTTTGACCATTAGATTTTTGACTTCTGGGAGCTTTTGTAGAAAGATTTTGCCAGCAGCCTGAATCTATCCAAGAGCATAGGCAGTGCAGTAGCCTCGTGTAGGGCATCGGTCGGGAAGTGACGTGGCAAGTGTAGGGCTCTCTTCAATGCCCGATTTTGGATGACTTGTAGCTTTTGTATTTGATGATTTGCGGCGTATGCCCATACAGGGCATGCATATTCCATAATTGGACGGATAAGGGTTGTGTAGATTTTAATTCCAATAGTTGGAGGTAGTCGGCTATTAAAGTTGATGTAATCTCGCACTCGCTCGGCATCTGACGTCCTCTATGTGGGCGTGCCACGTTAATCTCCTATCCAGTGTGACCCCTAGATAGTGAACAGTTGTAGACCAGGGGATGTCCTTGCCATTGAGGTGTAGTAGAGGATGTGGTATCACCGGTAGCGCTGGGTCGCATCTACGCGTAAGCATAATGGCTTGCGTTTTAGCAGGATTTATTTCTCCACCTCCTAGCCCAAGCAAGAGTTTTCTGTAGGACTTCCTGGAGACGACGTGTTACAATAGCTCTGCTTCTGCTGAGAGAGAAGTATGCGGTGTCATCTGCGTAGGTCGCAATCTCTACACCAGGGTTATTAGGCACGTCAGCAGTGTACAATGTATAGAGTACTGGTCCGAGAACCGACCCCTGAGGGACACCGGCCCGGATCCGTCTTCTAGTGGAGAAAGCATTGTTGACGCGGACACTGAATGTGCGGCCGGCGAGGTAGCTCCTAATAAGTTTCACATACGGTCCTGGGAACCCTGCTCATAGAGCTTGAGCAGGAGTCCCGAGTGCCATACCGAGTCGAATGCTCTGGAGATATCAAGTAGAACCAACCCGCAGTATTCCTTGAAGTTAAAGGCTCTGGTGGCTTTCTCGACGACTCTCATGAGCTGCTGAGTGGTGGAGTGGCCTTTTCTGAATCCTAGCTGGTGGTTTGGGATGATACTGTTTGCTTCTATGTGGGTGTACAGTCTTTTGAGTAGCAGTCTCTCAAACACTTTACTGACAGCTGGAAGGAGGCTAATAGGCCGGTAGTGTTGAGGAAAGAGTGGGTCCTTACCGCTCTTGTGTATACCGACCACTTCTGCGTGCTTCCAGTTTCGTGGGTATTGTTGCAGTCTTAGAATTTTATTGAAGATCGCTGTCAGAAATGTTATCGCCTCAGGTGGTAGTTTGCGGAGGAGAAGGTTGTTAACCTTGTCCCGTCCCGGAGCCTTGCGAGGGGGAAGTTTAGAAACACAGCTGGCTACTTCCTCAGCAGTGATTGGCTCAATTTCAAACTCGTCCTCCGCATTGAGAAAGACTTGTAATCTACGGCGCACTGTATTCAGATGGCGATGATTCACGTTGGTTTGGCACTGGCCGAAAGTTCTTTCCAAAGGTGTCTGCTAAAGCATTAGCCTTATCTTCAGGGCTATACACAAGTCCTCTCTCGCCGTGGAGCGGTGTAAGTCGTTTCCTGTGTGGGGTGAACCTTCTGGTTTGGTTTTCACAGCGATTCATCATCCGGGTTAAGCATAGGTATGCGGGCATCCCATTCCCTATTTCTATGCTCCGTCAGGGAAGCCTTTAGCTCCCTCTGTAGGCGGTTTAGAAGTCGTTTCGTAAGGGGGTTCCTTGTTAATCTCCATTCTTTCGCAACCCGATTTTTATGTCGTATTTGCGCCAGAAGTTGAGGCGGAAGTTGCGTAGATGCGTGCTTGGGAGTCGTTAGTGGAGTCGTGGCCGTAGAGGCGTTGAGTACTGCCATTTCAAATTTTTGGATGGCTTCATCGATGTTGCCTGTATCAGCGGCAGCAGTGAATTCGTCTTTAAGTAGCTGTTGATAGCGCCTCCAGTTGGTTTTTATAATAATTGGGCCTGGTTTCTTTCAGTGTTTGCCAGGGTCCGATGTTAATTTCCACCAGCACTGGGCAATGGTCTGACGACAGCCGGTCAATGGTGGAGGCAGCCACAAAGCCGGGAATACCTTTCGTTATGAGTATGTCAAGTACGGTCCGGTCTTCCTCCAGCGCCGGGATAATATGTAGGCTCCTCAGGGTCGGTCACACACATGTCGTATCTGTTTGTTAGTCTTCGCAGAGCCTTACCCGCCTGGTTAGCAACCCTACTGTTCCAGTCAGGGTGCTTGGCATTAATGTCCCCTCCATTCAGGAGTTTACCTCGGGTGGCAGCTAATTTGTGAAGTCAGCCTCCTCCAGTTTTCTACGGGGGGGCCGGTAGGCAGAGACTACTGTTAGTTTACCATTGACAGTTACCAACTCGACACCGACGGCTTCTATCTGCTGTAGTGCTGGAATTGTAATTTCGTGGTGAGGGATATTTCTTTTGATGTAGATAGCTACTGCTCCTCCGGCAGTGGGCCTGTCCCGCCGGTAACAGTTGTAGTTGGCTACGGAGGCACGCAGTCCTTGTTTCAGATGTGTCTCGGTCACCAGACACACGTCTACAGTCTGCTCGAGGAGGAACTGCCTGAATTCATGCAGTTGGCTATAGATACTGTTAGCATTCCAAATGCAAAAAGTGAGAGAGTGCATTGTGCGGCGTCTATCCATCATGATTACAATGAGCGCATTTTGGTGTAGCCAAGGCTTTCGTCATTGCAACGGTCAGGTTTGCAATCTGCTCAGTGAGTGTGCACATCAGTTTCATGATGGACTCTAACATGCAGGTAAGCCTGTTGAAGTTGCCGTTTGAGGAGTCTTCGGTTACGTCTATTTGTCTTCTCTGATTGGTACTTGCTGCTCCTGTTTTGTTGGTAGTTGTGGGTAGTTCTGTGAGTATTCCATCAATTGGAGTTGCAGCAGTGCCACAAGTGGAAATTGAGGAAGCGTCGGCTGGAGTGTCAACGTTGGTAGTCAGAGATTTTCCGTCATCTTGTTTCTGACGTTGCAGATTGATTTGTTTCCTTTTTCTTCTGTTTGCTCTCTTACTTGGCTGCGTGAGCTGTGCCTTAGCATTGAGTTGTGTCTTGTTGTTGCTGGTCTTGGAACCTTCTGCGGTATGTTCCCGTTCTTGCTCTGCTGCTTGCGTGATACCAAGCGGTTTACCTTTTTGGGTTTGGTTGCGGTTTGGAGGTGAGATTTCCTTCTCTGTCAATAATCCTCTTTGTCGATCCCGAGCCCTTTTAAAGGCTGGGCAGCCTTTATAGCTTGCCACGTGTCCCCCTCCACAGTTGGAGCATTTGGCTGCATCTTTTCCCTTTTGTGAGGTACACTGATTGGTATCATGCATCCCGGCACACTTCACACAAACGGGAGGCATTTCGCAATTCTTTGCAACATGGCCAAAGCGCTGGCAGTTGAAACATTGGGAAGGTCCTGCTGTAGCACGAAGCTTCTCAACCTGCACTTTCAGGTGACATATCCTGTCAACCCCGAAGATTGTTCTGTTTTCTGGTATGTCGGCCAGAACCACGAGGAACAGCGGCATTGGCACGTTACTACCAGGACGTTTCAGTTGGGTCACCATCTGTACGGAAAAACCCATTTCTATGAGTTCGTCCTTAAAATCCTCCGTGGGCAAGGAGAGAGGAATACCCCTGAAGACAACTTTCAGATTTGGGACCGACCCTATTGGGAAGGTATAGTACGGGGTTCCTCTTTCCTGAAGCATTCCCGTGGCAGCGATGTAGTCCTCTGTGGTGGTAAAAGTGAACTTAATCTTGTCACCGCCCGCAGTCTTGGCGGAGAAGTGACTCTTGACGGCGGTGTCGACTCTGTCATGGAGTATCTTGTAGTTTTTTGTCAATCAGAACAACAATCGGTGGAATGTGTGCCGATCGTCGTTCCGTTGGCCGTTCTGTTGCAGTAGAGTCATTTGGAGGTGGTTCACTCTGCAACGATTGAAATCTGTTAACTGTTTCCAAAGTTGTTTCTTGTTGAGTAGGGGACGGTGTTTTAGCTGTGCGTCGTGGAGACACAAAACCTTCTTCATATTGCTGTTGAATATGTTGAGTGTGGTAATGCTGCGCCTCTGAATCTGATGCTGATTGCTCTGAGGAGGCAGCAGTTTCCGCCATCAAGAACCGTTGAGTTGAAGTGGCCGTGCAAAGAGCTTCTGCCGTGGATGTGTCCTTGATGTTCTTAGCTGGTGTCTTCAAAGGACGTGCGTGCCGTTTCTTCTTAGAGGGTTTACCCATCTTCTTCACTTGGGTTTTGCCAGAGGAAGAGCAAGCTGCACTGCGTTTGTCGACATCTGAGTCGGCGTAGTCTTTGTCGGAATTGTTGTTTTTATATGCGCCTCTGTACCCAGAGGTTATTTGAGTTACTTCTGGCGTAGGTGACCGTGGAGAGTCTGTAGCGTTGTCCGCCGGAAGATCGAAACGAACGCCAGCCGCTGTCATACTGCAGAAATATCCTAGCGGGAGTGTTGCTCTGGTCCCTAGTTATCACCGCTAGGTTAGCCAGGACCAGAAACAACCCTAAGCTCGCGCCAGGGGGTTCCACTCAGAAAGTGGGCCGTGTGGCGGTTTAACCCTATCAGCCTCGGACAGGAGGGCGGGAGGGATCCCCAAAGAAGAGAAAGTAGGCTAGCTTCGCTCTCTACTTCGCAAAGATTGCTAGACAGTACTCGCATACGCGAGCACAGCGGGAAGATATCGGCAGTACACGCTTATACGAACACAGCAAGCGGAAAAGTGAATTGAAGAGCCAAGCCACGTCGCATCTCTATGATCGCTTTTCCCCCCTCCCCCCTTATGGCTATACGCCTCGTCGACGTCGAGGTCATTGGAGGCGGGGAAGGATGGAAGCTAGCAACGGGAAGGAATTCGGCTATGGCATTCGCCTGGAGTCATTTGGGGAAACCATGGAAAACCCAAATCTGGATGCCCAGACGGGGATTCGAACCTGCGTCCTACCGAATGCGGGGCCAGAGCGTTAACCACTGGCCCACCACGCTCGGTGCGGGCTTCTGGTGTGAACAATACGAACAATGACAGCAGATTAAAAGCTTTGTATTCATTGCTGAAAAATGAAACACTTGGCAGGCTCCGTGAGTGGTGTCGCGAAAACTGCGCCCAGTGAAATTTGCGACCAGTATTCGGTCTCAACAATGCTGTAGTGGTTTGAGTCTTTGAAATCGGTGTTTATTATTGAATAGGCTGAAACTGGTTGTGTTAACAGCCGCCCCGCCGGCGCTCTGAGGGGACTGCTACGTTTGAGCCTATGTTTTAGAACAGCTGTTAACGCTACAAATGTTTCATAGTTTATTATTGCTATTAAAACATAAGTTTTATTCTGCCTTAAAAGACGTAGAAAAGAATTGTCATAGCGAGCCCTACACTTATAGAATCGTAGTAGATTTCATGCAAAATCTCCCTTTACATTACCAGTGCAAGAAATATTCCACTATCGGCAGTTGTGGGTTAACTGTTTTTGCATTTATGACTTGAAAACCAAAACAAGCAAAATCTATTACTGCCATGAAGGCTTTGCGAGGGACTGAGTTTTCCTCTTTCCGTAATCACTTCATAGCACATTTCATCCCCCAAACTGTAGGTTTCTGTGGGAGACGATGGCATCATCCTAGAGTTTAACAAGTGGTGGTCCGAGCACTTTAAAAATATGTGCTCCCAAGTGAAGCTCGAAAACAAAATACGTGGTTTCCCCACACACCGTCAGTCGTCTTGACGACATGATGGACGAAACTGATGGATATGGGACTGACCGGATACCCAAATAATTTTGTCAGTTCACGTCATCCTCATAAATTTCTCCATAGATGACACGATAGTGGAGTGACATCGCTCCATTTGCACGGATGGAGCGATCGTGTGGCCCACCTTTAGACGATCCGTCTGGATAGTACCGCACTGGAGTCTACGAACAGTGTCGCAGATCAGCAAAAAATTCAATTTTCAGTAACGAGTGCGAAAAAGTTAAAGAAATAATACTTAACTTGCGATACAAGGTGATTTGCTTTTTAATTCGAAACATTTATCTGTATATGTTTTTTTTTTTTTTAAATAGAAACTAGCTTGGCTGTTTCGGCCGAGTAATGTAAAAATGTCGCTGACTAGCTTCCGTTCTATTTGTATACGTAAAAACTTCCAGGTCACGATATAGTGAGACCAGGTCGGGTCGTCTAAACGGGCCTTTAGAGTGACACAAAGAAAACAGGTATTGGCCGCAGATTTCACAGATTTTAGGTTGGCCGCAAATTTCACTGGTCGCAGTTTTCACATATCCTCCGTGAGTAGTCTTACACCGCAGTGGGTCTGTACGCTAGCAATGGGACTGATGCCAGTTTTTCGAAGCACGTGAGAATCTTTAAACATAAAAAAAGGAGCAAGAGTTTGTACATTAAAAAAAAAAATTTAATACGCTGTAGACAAGAAATCAGTCGTGTTTGCAATTTTTGTCTGTCTGTTTATTGAACACGTTGTTGATCGCGTCCCGGAGTAAAATAAGATACGTCTCGTTCTGAAACTGAGAAATTAAGTAAATGATGCAGAAATTTAACCGCATCTAATCAGTCGGTGCTTCGAAAATTCTACAAAACTGTGCAATGGATTTCGATTCAATCAGACCAGATGTACACACTTTGACTTTAAATCTGGCCGCCACTGAAAAATTCTATCACTCTTATTTTGCACAATCTGGCATCAATGTCATCCCAGGCAACAATAACGCAATACTGGCTCCGCCTCCTCGTAATTTCATTGGTGGATATTTTATTCAGAGCCATCTATACTGCAGATTTCTCATTTCCTTAAGTCAATGCAGGAAACAATTGGCTAACAGGTAGGAATTAAGCTCCTCCCACTGACGATTCTGATTGGCAGAACGGTTCATCAACATTCCATTACATTTCTATAATACTTTACCAAAATTGAGATCTTGAAACGTATCCCAAAAGTTGTAATTAACGGGATTACGCAGGAAACAGGCTCAATGCTATATATTATTAAGGTTGATTAGCATAAAACTATAACGATAAGATTGTTATACTCATTTTGATAATTCCTTCGGATAATATTTCACTCATATATCTGGTCAGTCCACAAACCAAGGGATAATCATGAGCTAGAAATATAGTACTACGAAACTACAGAAACAAGAAATTATTTAGGAAGTGTCTCTCTCCAAGATGGATTGGATGAAACAGTTTTCCTTCGCTGCGTTGTATACACCTATACGAGGAAAGTAGCACCAAGCGTCCAGTGGTCCTACAGTTAGCGTTCTGGCTTGCTGAGCGACCGGTTCCGAGTTCAAATCCAAGTAGTTCTCTTTTTTTTTTTTATTTAGAAATTTATCTTTACTTGTATTTTCTTTTTAAGCGTACCGAAACTGCACATTGCTTATGAGTATAAGGTATCCATGATTCTTTCCTAACTGCGTCAGGAAATAAGATAAACATCTGCGAAACTACCCAATGTTTCGTAACTATTAGCCGACGTAAGCATGAAAGAATTGCGGCGACAGAACAGACGGGTTTCAAGCCGCACCGAAATCATATCATCTGTCCCTTTTCAAACGACACACATGTTTCCAAAATAATTATTTCACAGTAGAACGATCATCGCGTTTCAGAAAGAAATAATTTACAAGAGGAATTATTGCTCTCTTTGTAGGTGGACGATAATGATTATGCACTACATAAATAAATGAGAGTTAATTGCGTAGAACTAAATATTAGCACCGCAACAAATCAAACGACCATTGTCACTAAAAAATTTACAAACAGATTATTATCGTAGGACAAAAATAAATTATTTTATAACTGGTATAAGTAATTAAAGTTAATTGAGAATCGGGCTTAAAGGCAGGGAGTTCTTAAATTACCGTTTTTCCCGTTTTCTACAATGCTGTTAGTAGTTTCTGACACTATTACTTCATGATCTTTGCAGCATTGGGATTTATTAAGTACTGGGGCTAAACGCTCATTACTTAACAAGGCGTGAAATTACCTGCGTTATTCTTTGTTTGGAATGACATAAATAAATACAAGCATTTGGCGAATGAGGATGTCGCCGTTCGCGTGATTGTTCTTTAGTCTCCGGTATAAAGTGAAACGCTCAAGTTTTGTCACCCGTCATAATCGACTCCATAATCACCTAGGTCTCAAGGATCCAAATAAACACAGTCTACGGGTAAAGTAAAGTTGATAATGACTAAAGACCGGAAGTCCGAGCGTGGCGTGTGAGCGGTAACGTTCTGGCTCCAGACAAATGCTGGGATGATTCTTAAAGAAGGCCATGGCCGTTCCCTTCTTTAATAAATTCAACATCGATGAAACGTAAAGCAATAAACAAAAAAATAAGGATAGGGAGGAGGTATTGTTAACAGATTTCAAGCCAGCTGCGACCTCCTCAATAAATTTAACCAGCTCTTTTTTTTGTGATTTTACGCCTCGTCGACATAGAGGTGATTATTGGCTGGATAGGAGTAGTGGCAATGATTTCGGCCATGCCCTTGTAAAGAACTCATTCCGGTATTCATATGGAGTGATTTGGGGAAACATTGGAAACCACAAATCTGCATGCCCGAACTTGGATTCGAACCTATGTCCTCCCGAATAAGAGACCAGAACGTAAACGATTTTTAGACGACGGGTAGCACTGACAAACGCGTGTTCCGAAATGGTAATCATGTAGAAAAATATATATTTGTTCAACCTCTAAAACGGTAAATAACTTGATTCTTTATCTATGAATGCTTGGGAGACGTTACTTTTTGTGTTGCCCTCATACAGTTGACATGGATTCCCACCGTATTTTCAATTACCAGCTATAAGTTGGATAATTGTGAAACCAACAAAAACTTTTCCAAACGTGCTGCTCGTGATAAATTATTACGTGTATTATTTAGGCGTTATAAAGGTATTCTTCCTGGCCGAAGGAAGTAGGAAAGTTAAGACTTTTTCCTGGTAAACGTTGCCATATCTACTTTCTGCGATGTTGCCACGATGTTCTGTCTAGTAGTAGAGCTGTAGCAATTTCCCTATAGAAGAAATAGTGTCTCATAGCTGGACACACACATCGGTGAACTGAAAAATTATTTATGTTCCAGTCTCATCTAGAATATTTTCATTTAACTGATTATTTCTCTTTTAACAGTTCGATCTTTATACAGATTACTATTCAATCACGGAATGTTGTATCTATATGTATATTTTTTCTTTGGTCATATAATTTATGAGGCACTGGATTCTGTAAGTCCAAGTCAGCTTAGAGTGTTGTGAAGCAAGAGTTGTGGTGTGCCCAGCCGGGCGTTGCGGACGCCTTTCCGTGTACGGCTGTTAAAGTACGGTGAAACGGATCCGTGACCGTGCTTTAGGGCTCGGCTCTCCTAGATTCTCCCTGTGTTAACTCAATTGATTAAAATGGAAGGTTTGGTTAGAAAGTCAACATTGAGCTTCAGTTTTCCGTACGGATATGCCAGGCCCAAGATTTATGAAATTGATGAGTGGTTGTTTGAGAAGATAGGTTTGCGTGCAGAAACTGTTCGAGGGTTGCAGTACGACTTCATCGCGAACGTCGTTTATGTAAAGTTAAAAGAAGATGAGATGTGCAGCCAGATCATGGAGCGGACTGGAGGGCATGTTGATTTTCTTCACTCCTCCGGAGAAGTAAGTAAAGTCACAGTCAACTTTACAGGACTCGAAATGAGAACTGTTAAAATGTATAATATCCCCTTTGAAGTCTCAAACGACGAAATACAACGGTCGCTAGC
The DNA here is from genome assembly GCA_031002005.1 of Vandiemenella viatica. Classification (NCBI taxonomy): domain Eukaryota; kingdom Metazoa; phylum Arthropoda; class Insecta; order Orthoptera; family Morabidae; genus Vandiemenella; species Vandiemenella viatica. The sequence continues at coordinate 1,647,859 of CM061920.1, forward strand.
ACCATTTGGGAAAGTGTTCACCATTAATGGGGAAAAATGGGGTGGCACAATGCGTTTCAAAGTAGACAATGGTGTTAAAATTATTAGAATTGATCTTAAAAAACATATCCCTTCGTACTTAACAGTTAACGGATTCAAGACTCTAGTTATATATGAAGGTCAGCCTAGAACTTGCTCCATATGTAATTCTGTGGACCATTTGTGAGCTGACTGCCCTAGAAGTAGATTAGCTAGTAATAAACAGATCACCAACAAAGGGAATCAAATTACATATGCAGGTATTACCTCTGGGAATACGGCTCCTCAGCGAGATCACATGGAGACCTTGCCGGGAACTAGCTTTCCGAATACCAACATACCAAACAGCAACAATTCCCAAACAAAAGATGAGAACAAAACAAATGCCGAGGAGAAACATAACTCAGACTGTAGTGATATAAACACTGTTCCATTTCCCGTACTCAGAAAAGATATTGATGATAACGCTGCAACAGAGCTAGAGGGTCATTCGGAAATAGAAAACAATCAGAGGCCACAGGACATTGTTTGTGAGATGCCTACGAAGTCCAACGCAAATATCACCTTGGAGGAAAATAGACATCCTGAGGCAGACATCGGCCACCTAAGCATATTTACAAAAGAAATAGGAAAAAAATCATCAAAAGTCAAACCGATAGAAAATCAAACCACTACAGAAGAGATCACCCAAGCAGATTGTTCGAAAGAGAAAAAACGAGAGGCGCGAAAATCCGCAGAAGCTACAGCAAGACAGATGAAATTAAAGCTACAGCAAATAAAGCAGAAAGCGCACATGGAAATTGGAAAGGAAGAACACAGAGAGAAAAAACAACGGACTTACATTGATTACTGCAGTACAGACAAAAACAATGATAGAGAAGATGCGACCCATGCAAATGTAACCCATAGTCACTGGGCTGACGATATGGACATAGATATTGAAACGAAAAACGAAAAGGATTAATACAAAACGAAAATAAAAAAATAAGATAGTTAAAAAAAAAACCGGTTCAATAAACAATAAACTGGCAACAGAAAATAAGCATAAAAAAAAACTGAAAAAAAGCCACCAACTCAATCATCAATAGTAACGACAATACAGCCTAAATTATGGCTCATTCCATATCAACGCGCCAAACATACTGTATCGCGACTTTAAACTTATGTGGGATAGAGAGTTATGTTAAGTATCGTTGTTTGAAAGATTATTTGTATGCGGCTTCTGTAGATATTGCCCTATTACAAGAAGTTTCAGCAGGGATGTCAGAAGACATTACTGGCTATACTGTAATTAAAAACCTGGGCGATGGTACGAATCGTGGTACCGCCATTCTAACCAAGGAAGGTATAATAGTTCAAGATGTAGAGATGTTACCTAATGGCCGAGGCATAGCGTGCACAATCGCTGACATGCGCATCGCTAACGTATATGCACCTTCTGGAAACCAGAATAAAGAAAAAAGGAAATCATTTTTTCACAACCGACATAGTACCTTTTAATAAGAAAAAATCACGCAAAGCTCTTGTTAGCAGGAGATTTCAATTGCGTTTTATCGTCCAGAGATCAAACCCCCAATTTTAACAAAAGCATTGAACTTGAATATCTCATAAAAAGCTTAAACCTTACAGACACATGGCACATGAAACATGGCGAGGAATGCGGCTACACCTTTGTCTCGAACAATTCAGCTAGCCGACTTGATCGTATGTATGTTTCTTCAGCCCTGACTTCTAAGGTGTTAGCATCAGAAATCTGGCCAGTTAATTTTTCAGACCATTGCGCATATCATTGCAAAGTACTGAACATTCCACAAGGAACGTACAGATTGAAGGGAATATGGAAACTCAACACCAATATCCTAAAAGACAACGAGTTACACACATACTTTTCAGAGATGTGGATTCACAGTAGAAAATATACAAATAGACATACTAGTAAGATTGAATGGTGGCTGCTTTATATGAAACCGAAAATAAGGAAATTCCTGGCAGACTTTTCAAAACAGAAGTCATTCTGGCAACACCATACGAAAGAATTTCTCTATATGGCCCTCAGAGAATTGTATCAAGAACAAGATAAGCTTACTGACAACTTACGGAAAATCAAACAGATTAAAGCTAGAATTACCAAAATAACGAAGGAACAGACGTTTGGAACACAAATACGAGCTAGGGTGGACCATTTTCAAATCAAAGAAGAAACATCCATATATCACCTTGCAAATGAAAAGCGTAATATCAGGCGCAAACTCATAACAGAAATACTTGCTGACGGACGTTCAGTTACGAAACAACAAGAAATAATAAAAATGCTACATAACCACTTTAGCGGAATATATACAGAAGAACCTATATACGAACAGGAACAGAATCAACTTTTAACAAATATTAATCCTCAGATCACGGTTTCAGAAAACGAACAGTTATTGGAACCAATAAGTGAAGATGAAATACTTGATGCTATTAAACGAAGCCCGAGAAACAAATCTCCCCGGGCCGGATGGACTGCCAGTAGAATTTTACCTCACCTTCTGGAATTATCTGAAAGTACATTTAATGGAAATGTATAATGACATTTTACAGAGACAAATCATCCATCCAGAGTTCTTAGACGGCCTCATGGTACTTATTCCTAAAAATGGGAATACTCGAAACGTGGAGAACTTCCGTCCACTAACATTGCTGAACTCTGATTATAAAATATTCAGTCGCATAATTGCAAACAGACTTCGTAATACAATAACCAAGGTAATAGGGAAACATCAAACATGCAATAGGTAACGGAAGATCCATAATTCAAACTGTAGCAGACATACGAGATATTATCACGCTATCAAATTTAGCTAAAACAAACGTAGCAATTTTGTCATTAGACTTTCAAAAAGCCTTTGATCGAATCAATCATAACTATCTGCTGCAAGTAATGGAAAAAATGGGATACTCCAAACAAATATGTAAGGTATTTCAAGCCTTGCTCTCTGGGGCAACATCGAGAATGTTAATAAATGGTCAGATAAGTAAAACCATAAAAATATGCAGATCGGTGAGACAGGGTTGCCCCTTATCAATGTACCTTTTTGCGATAGGTATCGAACCTTTCCTAGTAGCATTGAATAATAAAATCACAGGTGTGACCTTCAAAGACCAAAGAACAGCAGTGTGCGCATACGCGGACGATGTAAACCTTATTGTCACAAAAACTAAAGATATTGAAGAAATAAAAACATTGACGGAAATTTACTCTAAAGCTTCTAGTGCAAATCTAAATATACAAAAATCCAAAATCATGGTCTTGGGCCCTGAACAAGGAATAGTCCATGAAGGCTGGGTCCAAAACTCGGAGACATTAAAGATATTAGGTATTCTTTTCACAAAAGAATTAAAAAGAACAATAGTGCTGAACTGGAGGAAGCAATTGAACCTTCTAAGACTTAGAATGAGAGAAAATTGCTTTAGGGACCCGATCCAAAAAGTATGTTATATTAACTGTGTAGCATTATCCAAATTATGGTACATTGCGCATTTCCTCCCCATCCCACGCGAAATGGCAAAGAGAATGGATTCGGCAGTAGGATGGTTCATACAGCGCGGAGAGATTTTCAAGATAAAGTATGACTCACTGAAGTTTGAAAAAGGAGGATTACAACTGATCGATGTAAACACAAAATGTGCTGCCATACTCCTGAAAAGTACATACAAAATGTGGAAAAGTGATACACCTGGGTTCTGCGGAAAGATTATGGCAGCCACAGAACCTTGCAGCATTGAAGCTCCAATTGACATCAGTCATTTAAACTCACATTTAGTTCATATTCGACAACTCTACGTAGACTACAGTTATATAAACAGAGAGACCAAGAGCAACAACCCTTCAGCAAAAACTTTTTATAGCTTAATGACACTCAACAAATACACCAACAGCACGGAAAAAAATGTATAGCAGAATGGACTGGAAGACCATATGGGAGAACGTACAGAACAAATTACTGCGCTCAAATGTTCGGGCAATATGGTACAGAGTGGTAAATAGAGCAATAAGCACGAACAGCAAGCTGTATAAAATTCACCTCTGTGCCACACTGCTGTGCGTAAAATGTAACTTACAGGATACGATAGAACATCGTCTTCTGTGCTGCGAAGAACCAAAAATTTGGAATTGGACAAGGGAAAAGCTAGCTTTAATAAACAGATCAGTGCCAAGCATGTACACACCCGATAGCATTTTGCTACCAGATCAGAGGCAATTTCCACCAAGTAAAAGAAACGCCCATGTTTGGCTTATAGGAAATTATACCTATTACATTGTAACAAATCGAGGAACGGCAAAACTGGAAGACTACTGGCATTACCTAATAGTAGAACATAATATAACACTGAGACTAAACACGTATAAGGACAATTTTGCTAGATTCCTGCAGGTAATAATGCCATATTGACAACCAACTTGATTAAAAAAAAAAAAAAAAAAAGAAAAAAAAAATGTTCTTGTAAAATAAAAATAAAAAAGTGTTAGAATGTACGCAGGGCTACGGCAGGCAATGTTCAACAGATTTGCGCTTCATCCAGCAGCCAAGAAAAGAACTGAGCCGAGAGCTTGAACGGTTCCGGAATCAGAGAACCTGAGCTACAGTAAGACTCAAATGTTCAAAGTTTATCAAGTAAGACACATTGATGTAAATATGTAATATTTATTCTCTCAATAAAGATAATAGTGGTTAAAAAAAAAAAAAAAAAAAAAAAAAAAAAAGTGGTAACGCGCTGTGCTGTCAACGTGCTGGTTCTCGGTTCAAGCCCACGTGCTGTCAAATTTTTTTTTTTTATTTCCTTTTCACTTGTTGCAAAATACATATCATATAAGTAAGTTTACATATGTTTCGTGGTCAATTGGAACAGTTGAAAAGAATCAAAATTAATGTTTTGGCTGAAATGAGCAAGTGTCAACTAATCAAGCGTCAGTAGGAACTGAAAGCCAGTTTTCCGATACATTTAATTTAACCATTACGATTTGTGCCACTCAACATTACCAATTTTTTTCTAGTGCTGATGGCAAAGGCGGGAGATTGATGATTGGGGTAATGATGGCTGTTTAAAAATAAACAAGGACCTAAATCAAACTAATGTGCGTTTTTTTTTAGCTAATGTTCCTGTTGGACACAGTGGTATTAGCAAGCAAATCATAACTGAAGATGTAAGTAGTTATTGTTACGAAAACAAAAAATCATCATTGACGAATAACATGCTAATGCGAGGTTCCGTATTTAACAAAATTCTGCTCCTACTAGTGATCAGTAATGATATAATTGATGTATATCCTCAATATAATGACATGATAACCTTATTTCCGAAATCTGAAATTGCAAGAAAGAAACAGGAAATTTGAGGAAGGAGGAAAGATAATGTAAGTTGATGTTACCTTAGCGTCTGTCTCTGGTAATCCAGAGAGGATGGTACTGTAAGTGGCTCAGATTCGCGGATGCCATGCTGATCCCGGAAGCTAGTGCGTTGTCTCGCGGTTCCACGGTTCGTGTCAGGCCGCTGGCAAAAGTGGTTTTATGAGCGTTATGTTTTTCTTGTGTTGCTTGTACACGGGACAGTGAAAACATATTATACACTTAATGAGAAGCAAAAGTTACATATGTCTACATTTTCGTTGTTATTCTTTAGTAAAGTCATTATTAATGTAATGGCTCAGAAAAGATTATTTTTTAAGCAATGTAAAAAAAAACGCCCATGGTCTTTGAGAAGGGGAAATTCCACATTCCTTTGGAGCAATTACGTATTTTTTTTTATTTAACCCGAAATTTTGATGACTGGATCGTGATGAGTCTGTCTAATGTCACTGCTAAACTTTACCCTTCATCCAATTCGTTCGTTAATGTAAATATATGATTTGTAATTGCGTCTAAACATTACTGACAAACATTGTTAAAAGTGAGGCTCATAATTTTTTGATATTAATAGATCAGTCAAACATCCGTATAATTCAATCAATGAAACAATACAGTTTCTAATCCATCATTCAACCAAAATATTATTGGATTAAATTCCTATTCGTTTGCTGAATAGTAACGAAATCAAGATTTAATTTAGAACTACTGGTATCTGTATGTATTGACATATTAACCTGTTGTACGCTGAAGTTATGCAAAAGTCAAACACAATCCGTTTCAGAATACTGAAATGAGTAACAATCCAGTTTTACAGTACAAATCAGGATACTGGATGTAAATTCATTTAGCCAAAGTTTCAAGCAAGTAGTTTGTTTCCTCAAAGTTGTAGAAGAACGGTAGTCAGGATATGGACGTAGTAACATCCACGAGGAAGAGGAGTGGTTTTATAAATATCCTACGTTTCATTTATTCTAAGCTAAAAGCTATCAGTTTCTAAATTTCTGAAAGATTTTGTCGCCAAGATAAAAATCATAAAATAGCAGATAGAAATAGTGACACTTATTTTGCGTAAAGTTTTGGTAACAGAAAAACTACTATGTTGTTAAGTAAAAATTACGTGTCAGCTGATAGAAGAAGTTAGCACTATCTATAGCCACACTGTTATTAATTATAAGGATTTATACTTTATCTCTGTTACACTCTGCAAGTGATGTGTAGTAGGATAATCATGAGGAAGTCGGGCTGTTTACATACAGCATTCCCTTGACCGTTTCGAGGCATCATCAGCGTACAACGTTTTATTTTACATTTCTATTTTAAGGTGTGGTTGTTGGTCGCCTGTGCCCTCAACCAGCATGTTGTTTACACTATTGTGCATATTTACATATTTTGTACAAAATTGGTCTTTTATGAAAACACTTTGAAGCGTCCGTCAAATAAATATTGTCAAAAACAGTTGTACTGGCGTAATTATTAAAGAATAATTATTAATTTAACAAACAACTGTGGAAGAGATGGCCTACAATAATCACATATATAATTATTTTTTATGTGTCGCTAACGTTATCTGAACTACACAGTTACAGCTTTTTATTCACGGTTTCATTATTCCCATTTTCTGTATTTGCAGATAAAGTTATTGTGACAATTTCCTTATTTGCAGCTGAAAATTTGATTATTCGTTGAAAGGAAACTAATATTATCGTAATTTTAAAGATCGCATACCTATTTATTTAGCAGCTATCAAAAGGGAATTGTATATCCTTTGACTTATTGTTGTTTTGGCCGCTGCCTCAATGCGTTTCTTTGGCGAAAGCTGCCTGCTTAAATGTGCCGCTCAGGCTATCGATTAATACCTGTTCTCCTTGTTATTATTTCGACTAAAGGCAAAAAAGTTGTAATGAAGTATTCACGGGTGTATCGACGAATTGTCTTGTAGGAACACGATACTTCGACAGCTGCCTCCGCCGTCTCCCGCACTTGTGAATTTTCATGTTTTTATAATGAAATCCGGAGATACAACCTATGAAAACTTCACTGCAATCATTCGCCGAGAAACTTTCTTACTAAAAAGTAATAATTTCCACTCTAAAAACGTCGTTACGCCACATAAGTAAAACTAAAATAATTGACAGTTTAAGTGTTGGTGAGCAGTTTATTTTAATAACTTTGAATCAACTGTAACATCAATCAAGGAATCAGGAGATGTAATAAGGAATCCCACAAAAACAATTTTTGTAAAAGAAAATAAAGTCTCGTGCTTGTGCAGTGGCAAAAAGTTATGAGATCTAGTTCTGAGCCAAGTCTACACTTTACAGAGTATATTCACTTCACTTTGTGAAATGGAATGCTTTCTCTCGGTGTTATGGGACGTTTATTTAGATTTAAAAAAAAAAAACTCTGGTAACCTGGCCATTAAGAAAACCATGTTTTTAAACTTATGTGATGTATTGTAAGGCACATAATGACCTAACACTGAATATTTTTTATGATTTATTTAAAAATTGGCTTAGATTAAAAAACAAAAATGTAAAACCTCGAAATGACGCTAAAAAGTTTTAATGTCATTTTGCCAATTAAAATATTGTTAACTGTTAATTTTTATCATTTAACATTTATTTATTAATTTAATTATTATTTAATTTATTAACGTTTTAAGTAACTATGTTCTAAATATATGCGTTAAAGAACTGTTTGCGCAAATCCCGCACGGATCCCGCGGTATTGAAAACACTGCGGGATTGCAATCCTTAAGTGCAACTCCCATCAGAGTGCCTTGTTTTGTGATCTGTGTCCTTACGGCTTCCAATAGTTTATCATAAGTTTCATTATTTATTCGACGGTCATTTCTGCAGTCACCATGTTTTTCTGACACTAATTCGCCGAGCAAGCTGATGTCAGTGCATAAATTTCTTCTAAGCAACCATTTTTTTGGACGACTTACATTTCTTTTTTCTCTGATCGATGCACTCTAGCAACGCTACACTATGTGCAGCTTTTGTCTTTTCACTCATCATATTCATAGCGATGTATCAAATCGAGAGCACTGTACTTCGCAATAAAGACATCCGACGACCAGAGACAATACGACGACTGTGGTGAAATTTTGTGGAACTGTCTATACGGCGAAGCGCAACGTACGTGTGGCAGTGGGATTGTCGTCGCGATGGTCCGACTGATTGTGTTTACGACCCTCCTAACGTGTCTGGCCAACTTCAAGTATCATCAACTACAAGGGTTGTTTTCGATGTTGCCAAACAGTTTTTTTTCAGAACACAGTGGCGGTTCTGGGCGCTGCGAGTTGAAAGCGCTTAGCAGTATTCAGCGGCTGTTACGCTGTCCGCTTTGTCGAGCCATTCCTCCTGCCTTTCATCACGACGCACCAGAAGACGGGGCTTTCAACGGAAAACGTCGGCCCTCATTATACCTAGTCTGACGCAACAGCTAGAGGCACGGATATCCCGAGAGGAAAATGAGTCGCTAATATCCGCTCGCGTTCCTCGAGTCGGAAATACGCTGTCCTTGTTTGAGGCTGCCAAGTACTAAAACGTCGCTATTAGCTTTGAAGGAATGTTTAGCTACTTGAGACACGATTCACACTAATGTCCGGCAGTGATCTATGTTAGGGCTCTAAGGGAGGTTATCTATGCAGATTTTCCGTGTTTAACATCCAAGGATGCGGATGTTTTGCGGAAGCGGAGGTCGAAAAACAAATTTATAATTATTTAAATTTCAATACTTTTCCGAAAATAAGTATATTTTTTATCCCAGATTCCACATTTTTTCATAACAAAAGTTATAATACTGTCGTACTGATTTATTTTTTGCCTCACCTTTCAACAACAAAAAACGAGGGATGACTTCACAGGTGAATTAAATTATTTACGTAACTACGCTCGGGTAAATAAAACAATCCTTGTCATATGAACGTTGCGGAGTTCGCAGCTAAGCACAAGGCCACGCCACCGCACATCTCCGTGACCGCCACCCGCCTTTCCACCGCTCTAGTGGCACAATCACAGTACAACCTGTAGGACCTACGATGATCAGATTCTCCGATAAAGGACTCTTGATGGGGCGTGAAAGGAGTGGCAGCACTACACGTAGGACGTGTTGGATGTTGTTGGACTCCCAGACAACCAACACGGGTCCCTGCCGTCCAAAAAGCTGTGGCGTTGGATCATGATTGGAGGGAACATCCTACGAGTGTGCGATTAGAACACTGGTGTGCTGCGAGAAAGAACGAGTGGAAAGGACTGCTTGGGCCGCTTCTAGTAGCGTGAATGGGTGAGCGCATCCTAGAGTAGTTCTACACGGAGGTCCTTTTGAGCTGGACTGTGAATAGGCCACTTTACTTTACATGCAGGTTCAAACTTTTTACTGTAGGATCGTAAAAAAAAACAAAAAAAAACACGTTGTTGTTACCTAAGTGAAGATGTGACATTTACGGATGCGGAGCTCCTAGTTTATAGGCGCTCCTGAGATGAAATGTTCACTACCTCCAATACCCAGACTTGGTGACTGCCTTCCCATTTAAATGAAGGTTGTTTACGGTTAATGGGTGATGAAAGAATTGTTTGTTGAGGAGCAGATGTATATATTTTAACTGGGCACAACACTTTGGTTAGATGGTGGATAAGGAGATGTCCCCGAGAAGTGAGGTCAGACCATTACTTGAGTATGGTGGTGTAGAATGGGATCCACACTCTGTGGCAAGGAGGGCAGCTGGATTGTTTGTGGCAATTACCGTTGGAAGACAGGAGGAGGGTGAACAGGGAGCTGGGAGTGTGCAAGGCGTATATTGGTGATGAGGCGTGGATGAATATTGGTCGAAGAATGATGAGTGCATGGAAGGGGAAAAAAAAAGATTAGCTGGAAAAAATTACTGTCGAGCTGGCTGTATGGCCTAGATGCGAAACGTCTTCTCTTCACACTATAGGCTGTGAGTACGCTCTAAGCGACTACCGCGTACACACACGTACTGGAAAATCTAACGACTCAAATGTTCTTCACGACACTTAAAGTTCCAATTAAGGGGACACCACTAACTTGCTTCTCTGTATTACTCACCCTAAACAATGGGAAGCCTGGCATGACCTACAATTATAACCCCGGGACCAGTGGCGTAGCTAGGGGGGGGGGGCGGTGGGGGCGGTCCGCCCCGGGTGTCACCCGTTTGGAGGTGACACCCGAATTTCGAAAATAGTAATCGAAATTAGTGTGACACAAAAAAAAAAGAATTAATAAACTTCTTTTATCCTTTGGTGTCGAAACACGTCTACTTTTATTGTTATGTATATTTGTTTATAGGTTGATCTAGCGTTTTTTCAAATGCGATCCAGGCGGCTGTGCTCATTCGTTATAGTAGAATATAATTGTTGCCAATACCGTGCGCTTAAAAAAGAGACCATCACTCTTTAGCTCCAACAATCACAAGAAATCTTTCATTGTTGTGCTTGCGGTCCGTCACTGTTGTTTGGTTTGTTAGAAGCGGCGGTGGATATAATGTAAGTTTTCTTGTATAAAAAGAGGAATGTTTAAAATTAAAGTTTATATATAATTGCTAAAATCTTAGTAATTAGACAGTTAAATTGTAAATCCTCGAAAATATTTAGAGAAAATTTGGAAATGAAAACCAAGCGTATGTCGGAATACGCGTAGTCTGGGTTTCGAAATTGTTTTGCTTATTTAGAATTCCATTAGCTTTCAAGCTAAGATTTACAAGTGCTTTGAAATTTTTTCTGGTAATTTTTGAATTTATTATCTGACAGATTCGTGATGTAGAAGCTCAGAACATTTCGCGTTATCCGATTTACACTTTGCGTACCTGCCTATTATCGACAGTGCACCTATATTCGACATGAAATCGTATCATGTTCGAATTTATGCTGGTAAAAACTGTGCATTAAACTAACAATACTGTCAGGTTTCAAATCAATCAGAACGGGTCCAAGTGTTCGTTGATGGTATCGTCCGTAGTTGGTAATCAGTTTTTGGAAAACATGTGTTTAAAACAGTCGGAACCGTAGCTGTTGTGTATAGAACTGTAATGTAAATTATATATATTTAAAACTGTAAAGGAAATTAAATGTAAATTGTTAAACTATGTAAATAGAAATGGTAATGAAATGTGAATTGTCATAAAACGCAAAGAACTTGGCTGTGTGGCTGATAAGGCCGAAAGCCATTTAAATAAATAAATTAAAAAAAGTCGTAACCGCGTACCTTGCTTGCGAAATCGTAACATTAGTAAGCACTTAAATTCTAGGTTCATGTAAGTTTTCTATGCTTTCTGCTGATCGAGAATATGCAAATATGATCGCGATGAACTAAATAAGCGTATGATTCTCTATGAATTTTCCATAATAAATTTAGAGAAAAAGAAAATTTCTATTATGGGTAACCCCTCTGTCGAATACAGGTATATTCCTTAAATCGACAGGGATGTCGAACTTTTGTTCCTGATCAAACTTAACGAACATTCAAGCCGTTTACAAAATTTTTATTTATATGCTAGAGAGCGGCGCTAGAAATGTAAAATTAACACGTGAAGACGGTCTTCAGTACATACAATGTCATATTTAGAAGTCTGTAGTTACGTGTATCTTAGGCGGATAGTAAAATACTTCACTTGTGAAGTACTTCATGTAAAGACGGCAGATATCGCAAAGGCATGTTATTATATTACCTAAGCCGTTTTTTTTTTTTTATATATTGCGTTGTTTTTATATTGCATTTATTGTTCTATTTTTATGAAGAAACTTAATGTAGAGTTGCTTCGCTGACTATAGAGTCTCTTCCAGGGTCTCACGACTTGTGGAGCCGGATTCTGGGTTTGCACCGATGGAACCCCATCTGGGTCTGGAATTGCTTCTACTTGGATCAAGCCACTTCTGTTAACTTTCCTCTCTATATCCCTTGCGAAGTCGTTTAAATACAACCTATGTTAACGTTTCAACAACAAATGATTGGGTAGTTTTCGATTTTTAAAAATTTATAGCGAAATATTATGGTCGCCCTATAGTTACACTGGCAAAAATTAGAATCTCACCATGCATACAGGAATGGTAGAATTTTAGGAATCTTTGAAGATATATCCAGGGCCATACCCAGAAGAAATGATAACAAATGGAAATGGATCAGGATAAGTTATTATTACCTTTAGATACAGTTTTCAGTAAGAAATGCCTCCAACTTGAGCACCAATACATTCGTGGATTCTTGCCGACATTGAATCAACAAGTGTTTCGAATGTCTTCTTGGGGTATTTCTCTTTACGCCTGCATGTCTTTTGCAGTCAGTTGTTGCGCAGTTTGTGCTGGGTCACCATGTGATCAAATGTGTCTACTCCTGGTATCCCAGACATGCTCTATTGGGGACAAATCTGAGGACTGTGCTGTTCAAATTGTGATCAAAATTCCTTGCAAGGCTTGTGTAACGATGGTCGCAATATGAGGACGGGCATTATCTTGTTGTAAGATGCGATTTGAATGGTGAACATGAAGGGTATCACAATAAGATGCAGTACCCTGTCCACATAGTGGTGGGCTGTCATTGTGCAATCAACAACAGCCGACTCAGTCATGCTGTCGAAACTGATTGCCGCCAAAAAATGACACCGATGACTGCACTTGTGTGATGTTCTGAAATCACAGCAGGTAAGCCGTTTTCCAATACGCCTGCGAACATGTCGTGAATTATCACTTTGCCACAGACAGAATCGAGACTCGTCTCTAAACACAAATGTACGCCATTCACCTGTTCGTTTGTGTTTTGCATTACGCCAGGTTAGATGATGCTGGCAATGAAATCAGATTAATGGGACACATTGCATAGGGGTCAGAGGGTGTACTCCCGGTTCAAGCAATTGGTTTTCAATCGTCCGGGGAGGGGGGTGACTCTCTCTGTAACCACTGTTTGGATGTGGCCTGCAGTCAACCATTTGCCAGCAGCAGCCACCCACACATTTTGGCGGTCTTCACGTGCTGTTATCCATCAGTATAGACCTGGAGTATTAGAGCTTTCTTTGATAACTGTGTAACAAGTCTGTATACTGACAATGCACTACGGCCAATCCTTTGGGAGATTTCACGATATGATACACCCTTTTAAAACACGTCAATTCTCCGACCTCTCTCACAGTTAGACATTTGAGTGTATAGAGTTGTCACTCTTCGCCTGGGCATACTTAGCCAACAACAACTCGTGGACAACAAAGTGTCATGTTACACTACACTGTACGCCACTAGTACGTTAAAAGAATATTAAAAAATAGTAATTTACATAATTGATAGCACCGTAATTCTCATATTGTTACATTTAAAACTTTCAATTTTAAATCATTTAATACTCTTCATGCGGGCATACTTGGGGCCGAATTTCATTCATTTATCACAACACCGTATGGGTGTTGGGATTTTAATTTGCGCCAGTGTGTGTATCAGTTGCTACGTGTAAAGGGGACATCCATAAATTACGTGAGGTGTTTTTTCCGGATTTTTTGACCCCCCCCTCCCCCCTCCCCCCTGGTGAGATTTTGTGAGATCTGGCCGGACCCCCCCCCCCTCTGGTGAGATCTGGTCCGTGAGAACCCCCCCCAGAAATCGCCATGGAAACTTTTTTTTTTAGGTCACACCCTAACTTTTTTGACGAAATACCCTCCTAAAATCGACTTTGCCGCAAATTTGAGACCTTTTTTTTCTTTTTTTTTTCTCTACTGTCCCCAAATTTTTCGCAAAATCTCACGTGAGATTTCCGTAGACCCCCCCCTCCCCCTTGGTGAGATTTGGTGAGATTTCGCCGGACCCCCCCCTCCCCTATTTCACCTCACGTAATTAATGGATGCCCCCAAAGGTCGAGCTGTATTTTGCCAATACTGGTCTGTACCGTCACCGCAAGGACAGTCAGCCGAGTGACGGCTCGCCCCCTCGCGTCCACAATTTTCATAGCTCGCCCATGTTCCTACCCGGTCTTTAGTCTCCTTTAACGTTTTCAAGTGATTGTTACAGGGAATCAGTGTTGGGGATGACAGGTAGGTTTGACACCTTTACTTTATCTTGCACAATTTTGGTACGAAAGTACATTAAAATACTTTTTTTTATCTGACTCATGTAATCACCTATCTGGTTGATCTTTTATGTACTAAGAGTATCCCAGCGCAGCAGTACCGGATTAACCACGTAGCAGAAGGTTGCAAATGCCACGGGCCTCGCGCCTTCTAGGGGGCCTCGTACCTCCTAGAGGGGCCCCGAACCTAGGCTAGATGGGCGACCTTTTTTTTTAGCTCCACAATTTTCCCCAGGACGGCAAAAATCAAGGGCCTCTTCTTCACATTTGCTACGGGCCGCGCGCTGTCTTAATCCGGCCCTGCAGCGCAGTATTAACAAATCATTACCACACTGTACCGGGATGAAAGATTCTCGCAATCGCAATGAATTGTCAATCTCTTCGCACTTGACGTGTTTGTTTTGCTTGAGGTTCTTTATTCAGTTCAGTTTTTTTTTTTTTTTTTTTAGTAAAGAATGAGGTTATAACATATTTTAATTTAAATTTAGGTCGTACAGATTTTGTGTAATAAATATAATAATTTCATGTTATCTCAAAGTTCTAGTCACAGAGTTTCTTATTAGGAAACTCGCAGTGCACCTAAATCGTAGTCACCTAACTTCGAAAGGAAACCTACAGATTAACGTGAAATTCGAACACGGAGCGTCCTAGAATCCTCGTATTAACAGATAAAAGCATTGCCAGAGGTAAATGTCAATTTTTAGGCCCGCAAAAATTACAGTCGAGTCCGGGATTTTAACCGGGACATTCAGTATACAAATCGCACGCAGTCATTTGAGTCACCAGTCCGAATGTAGGTGTAATGAAAAATAAGTTTGCAAACATGATACAATGAACATAGTTTTTTTCTATACCATCTATTTTTGCTATCAAAAAACACGAATCAACTTTTATGTGTTTGAATACATCATTTTCAGCACTTCTAGATTAGTCTGGCGTATGGTTACGGCGTGCGATTCGGTTGTGGAAGGTCCCCGTTACAAATCAGATCTCGGCTGCAATTTTTGTGGGTCTTAAAATTAATCTTCAACTCTGGCAATGTTTTGATTTATTGATGCGAAGATGCTAGAACAATTCCTACATGTTAAGAACATCTTATGAACATGGATGATTAAAAAAAAAAGACATTTGTTTTAAGAAAACAACATTTGGTCGTAAAGGAAGGGAAATTTCCGAACTCTCTCTATGCGTTCTCCACATCCAGCAGACCGACACTGGTCCACACCGTCAAAACATAAACCAGTCCAATGATGGCCGAGTGTCGGACGACATGCCGTGTCCTTTGGACAAACTTCGAGCGAGTGAGCGCCAATAATAAGAAACGTGTCGGTGCGATGACGGTGCGGAACAATATCAGGCAAGTGAGGCTCGATCTTCAGAGGAGTTAAAATTAATCTAAAACCACTTTCGATCACCAGTGATCAACACGTGGCTAAAATCTTGCCATATTGATTATTGAACATGAAGTAAATCAAATTTTTAATTTCGAAAATGTGATTTACGGGTTTGCAGTTGTTAAAGCTAGAAAGAGGGGATTGTGAAAGCAATTGTTTTTATTTTATTTGTATATCTTTTAAATGTTGCTAATCTTACAATTTTATTAACTATTATTTTTAAATAACAATAAATTTTTATTTAATTATGTTTTATTAATATCATATTTTACACTTAAAAGATGATATATTATACTCAATTTTGGATTTAGGTTTTCAAGGGGTGACACCATCGATATCCGCCCCGGGTGTCACCCACGCTAGCTACGCCACTGCCCGGGACCACACGCTTGGCACTTGTCACAAAACTCCAAGCCTCTACAAACACTTGGTTAATTTTGGGGAGCCAAACATAGTCATGCACACGCTTGCGAGTGCCTTGGTATGTTTTGGAGAAGCAATCATGACGGATACGTCGAGGTTGTGTCGGCCATAACTTTTAGGTTAACCTATTTTTATTAAAAAAATAATAAAAAACGAGAAACACGGCAAAGGAGATCGTGGATGTTAAAAATCCGCAGAAACCGTACCATTTAATTTACATTTCATTCATGAAACTATGATTACTATTTAGCTTCATGTATGTATTTCATTTAATATAAGTATATTGTTTTATAATTAGAATTCTATAATACTTATTGTTTTAACGGCATTATAATGTCTTTAGCCATTAATGTTTTATTGCAAAGAATTTATGGGAGAAACATTTAATGAGCTTCTTCTTGAGCCATCTGGTCAGTTTGATAACTTCTGCCTGATGAGATATGCAGAATCTGAATATTCGCTGAATAAAATTTCACCTATGACTTCTAAAGAAAATTCAACTTCAGAGAAGCTGTACTATACCAGCTAAATTAATAAATTTATATCTGAGCCAGAGCGACTAGAACCTTGTTTTTTTCTTTAAATGTTTACGAAATGTGACAGTAAGAAATTCTATCTTTTTTAAAAAAATCTGCATGACAGTTTTATTTAAAACTTCACTAAGACTACTACTTTTTATGGTCTTTGCAGAGTTCTACTTGGCAGCATTAGCGGAATTTTAAAATATCCTGGTTTGATATTTCTCTTGCACCACTTTTACACAACAAAAAGAAACGCACGTTTTGCCCGCCGTCTGGGCACAAACAATACCAAGACCGCACAAACGTGTAGCCGCTTTGCCGCAAACGCCTTTGATTTGTGCCAAAAAACCGACACTCGGTCGGATCCAGGGCTGCCAGATTGTATAATTGGATACAAAATTTGTATAATTTGGTTAGCTTTTGTATCCTGTTTGTATAATAGATTGTCTTGTATAATTGGATACATTTTTTTTTTTATACCAGCACCTTTTTAAAAATGTTTGGCATTTTGTTTTCATAAGTTGGCAACACTTACTGCGCACGGGTTTACGGTATACATAAAACAATAACTGATTGTACCATGGAGGAAGGAAATATATGGAGGAGAAGTGACGTTAAATCGGTGAAGCAGGCTCTAAACTCTCCCGCATGGCGGCAGCAGCGGTATTGCGCTTCCAAACATTGCGATGTTCCCAGTATATCCCGAAAACTAAGCAAGATATCGAAAAATTTTATTCTTTATTTTTCATTTTTCTCGCCTTTTTAAATAAGAATCCATCATCAAATTTGACTTTAACCAATTTTTTCTTCTGAATTTCAGCCAAAACCATTTCACATTTGGGACAAAATATCTCGAAAACTAAGCAGAATATCAAAAAATTTTATTCTTCATTTTTTATTTGTCATATCGAGTTACATAATAATCCATCACCAGATATCGGCGTCACCTTTATCCTAGAGTCCCCTTGAGGTTTTTGTACATATTCCCCGTGTCTGTATGGAAGCGGCCATGCCCCCCCCCCCACTCCTCCTCCGCCCTGCTTCACTTCAATGCGTGGTGAAGGTCTCTTGCGTCGTCTCCATATATTTCCTTCCTCCATGGATTGTACCACTATTGCCAATGTAATACTCGATGGTCCCCGGTCAACAATGCCAGTACGTGTTTACATTTTAAAAGTGTTAGATCTTCCTTGAACGTAACGAGAAAGTGACTCAATGTTATCATAATATTATTCACACAGTACACTGGTAAGTGCCTATTATAGGGATATTTGTACGATACTGCAAGTAAGAGAAATCAGCAAATTCTCAGATAAATGGATATTGTGTTGTTTTTTTTTACAGTGGATAAATATGGATAAATTTGTAGTAAAAAGATCTCTTACTTCTTCTCACATCTCAGAAGATCAATCAGCGACCAAAATTAAGAAAAAACAGTGCTATCATTCAATGAAAAATGGTTTCAAATGAGTAATTTAAAAAATTGGCTATCAAAAACTTCAAATGACCAAGGTGATATTGTTGCAAAATGTAAATATTGTAATGTGGAATTGGTGAACCATAAGACAGTATTAGAAAAGCATGTTTCCAGTAGCAAACATAAGCAAACTTTATCTCTTATCAGTGCTAATAAACCTTTAGCTGAGGTAATTCGCAAACCAGAAACTAAAATTATCAAGCGAGCGGAACTTATACTTGCTGCAAATAATTTGCCTTTTGTTTTAATGGATACATTAGTTCCATTAGGTGGTAATATTTTCTCAGATTCCAAAATTGCTCAAGGGTTAGAAATGGGTAGAACTAAAGCCACTGCAGTAATAACTCAAGTATTAGGAACTGAATTTTCTACTGAACTAATTGGGTCCATCAAGAAAGCAGGCTGCAACTTTTCGCTAATACTAGATGAGACAACAAATACATCTTTTTTTTTTTTTTTTTTTTAAATGTGCAATTACTGTTACATACTGTGATCACGAATTCAACATCAAAACTGCATTCTGGATATGGTTGAACCGGCTTCTAGTACAGTAGAAAGCTTATTCAATTGTTTAAACAAATGCATTGAAGACAAAAATATTCCTCTAATTAACTTTGTTGGTTTTTCTTCAGATACAGCCAACTCAATGGTTGGTGAACATACTTCAGTTTTTTCTCGTCTGAAAAAGGAATTTCCATATATTGTGTGTATCAAATACCCCTGCCATAGTATTAATCTTGTAGCTTTCAAAGCTTGCTTGCATCTGCCAAGATCATTGGAAGATGCATTACGAAACATTGGCTCGCATTTCTGCCGGAGTGATAAAAGAGAAAAACAGTTATTGGAAATGCAAGAATTTTTCAGTGTCAAGATTCATAAAATTTTAAGCCCTGCTACCCCTAGATGGCTTTCATTAAAACAATGTGTTGACAGGACTTTGGAGCAGTTACCTGCACTCATTCCATACTTCACTACAGAAGTCTTCGAAGATCCTTCAAAGACAACTGAGGAAATTTTATCTGTGTTAAAAATGATTTATTGATTATTTATTTAGAATTTTTGTTATATATTTTAGAGTTGCTCATAGACTTTTTCATATCAGAGGTGCCTTTATTGCACCGCTTGAAGCCTGAAGTTAAAAAACTACTACAAACAATATAATCACATTACATTAAATTTGAATTCAGCAAGAAAGATCCGTTTACTGTTAATCATTAACACCCAAACAATTTCTTGCCTCTTGAAAAACTTTATATTAGAGTAAAAGCTAATGAATCAATTCAATCATTTTCAAAGAAACATCCAGAAGCTTCTGCTAAATGTGAAGTAGACAATATTAAAAAAACAACAACAACAACAACAAAAACAAAGTTTAAGATTGAAGTGGCTACTCAAATTAAAGCCAGATTCGATTTTTCAGATCCAATTTTTCAAATTGTTGATCCACCGTTTGCACAATCTTTTGAAACTAAGCAGCTGAGTGAAGTGATAAAGCGCTTCCCATATGTGGCGAACATCATCGATAAACAAAAATTGGACATTGAATGGATGGATCATGCTCTTTTAGACCATGAAAGTTTGGAGTTAGATAAAAAAAAAACTTCCAGCATCACAATATTGGAAACAAGTTTTTTCTCTGAAAAATATAAATGGCGAGTGCAAGTATCCAAATTTAAAAATATTGATTACACTTTTACCCTTTTCTAATGCTTCTGTGGAACGTACATTCAGCAATTTGAAAAAAATTAAGACTCAAGACAGGAACTGCTTGAAGACAGAAACTGTTGTAGGTTTGATGGCGACTAAAAATGTGATTGTAGAGCAAGGCGGCTGTGTTGCATTTGAGCCTACAAATACTATGTTAACTAGAAAAGTTCTGTAAACAATAAAAACTAAATTTGTTGCACTGTTAACTGATGCTTGATGGATTGTTGCATGAAAATAGACAATTTCTGAATAATTAACTGATGTTCATTGGATGTGATTTTTCATAAAATGTAACAATGAGAATGATAATAAATTCTCTGTAATTTATCTCGGAATTCTTTGTTTATTTTCATTGTTAACTTAAACATAATATTATATAAATCCGTATATGTGATATAAATTTTGCATATTCAGTGAAAACAAACTGTATTTTATTTGCTTTTTCATATTCAAATTTTAATGCCATTGTATTTCTTTTTCTTGCGGCTAGACTGATCTCCTGAAATTTTGATAATCAATACAAATAAATTATTAAGTTTTATTCCTAATCAAGGTAAGTCGAAAATTAGTAATTGTTTTGTCAGTCACTGTATCGCAACAATTTAGGGGGGGGGGGGGCAAAAAAAAAAAGTCGCCATACATAGAGTCCCTTAGCCACGCCCCTGTATCCGCCACCGGGTTGGTTTGTATAATTGGATTGGATTTTGTATAATTTCAAGGAGCCGTCGGTATAAAATGAGTTGGCTCGCCTGGCACCGCTGGCCACAAGTGCCTGCAAGCCTACTCAAGCCAAGCCAAGCGCCCTATCCACACGTTTCAATTTGTGACAGTTTGACGAGGTTTGGCAAGCGTGTGGTCCCGGCTTAAGAAATAATCAGCGAGCATTTGCTTCATATATTTACTCAAAGGGACAGCGTTTTTCTTGCCCTTTTGTCCCCTTTATACATTATAAACTGAAGCCTGGTGCACGCAACCAATACTATATGCCACACTCCTACTTAGCGTCAGACATGTTCGACGGGCAGCTACCAAATAGAGATGGCGATCTGAGATCGATTAATCAAAGAATCGATCTTTTGGGCAAAAAAAATCGATTTATAGTACTGAATCGATATTTCACCCGTGAAAATCGAATGTGAAAAAGCGCTTTCTACATATAAATGCACTTGCACATGAAACTCAGGGTTTAAACGAAGAATTTAAACACTAGTTATCGCAAGTAGTTGTGCACCTGAAGTATGATCCTATACTTTACTGGCAAGAACAAAAAAAAAAAAAAAAAAAAAAAAAAAAAAAACAATTTATCATCACGTTTACTCAACAGCCAAGAAGTATACCTGTATAGTGGGAATATCAGTACCTTGCGAACGCCTTTTTTATTGCCGGCATCGTCGCAAGTGATGGTGGGAACCGCTTGGATCCTAGTAGACTGGACTAGAGGTGGGCAAAGTTATTCACTAAAAAGAGTGGTGTTCATTTGATCACTACGAAAAGAACGGTTCACTAGCTCACTTGCTCAGTTATATTTGAGATCTTTTTCTTTTCGATGAAAATACCCTTAAATCGGCTTTGATGCAATTAGTAGACCTTTTTTTATTTTTATTTTTAGCTCTACAGTCCACAAAACCCACGTGAACAAACTCTTCTTGGTCTTCGGAATTAGCCGACTTATGACCGACTCACCTAGAAGAACTACCGTTCACTTTTTAGTGAGCGACTGCTCACTGGCTCTTTTAAAAGAATTGCTCTAAAGAACTGATTCACTCGCGAACGACCCATCTCTAGACTGGACAGACTGTTGTTCCTGAAAAGCTTGGACATTAAGCAATGGGAACCGTAAACTATATCATTTCAAAACTGTTTTATGTAACCAACAAATTTGTGAAATAAATGTCTTATTGTATACCTGTTACTTTGATTTACTTGTAAAAAAACTTTAATTGGTTTAAAAATTATAAAAGATCGATTATTATGGTGTTCTTTTTGTTTTCCATGATTGGAATTATATTGAAAATACGAACACGAAAACACAAAATTTTAAAAACATCGATCTTTTAGACCTCGATTTTTTTGTGTGAATCGATTTATCAAATTACGATTCCAATCGATTCAAGAATCGATCTTTTTCGGAAAGAATCGCCTTCCCTACTTCCAACTAACTCAACAATCACTTTTCTACCCAACGCGCCACTGCGCTCAATAATGTATCTGAGCCTATACAAACAATTATTTTCAAAATGCTTCTTTAAGCTACAATGCTATCAAAATACATTAAATACCATAAATTCTCGACAGCTTGTCCACTCTCTTTCTCTATATCAAGTTCAAATGCTGACTCGTCACACACACAATGATCTCGAACTGAATGACTAACTCATAAGATAAGTGAATGAGATGACTGTCAACTGAACAGCTGCTCGAACGACTCCATTCGCAATGCGCATGCGCGCGGTTTGAGCCCAGGCTTGAGCCAACACTCCAACCTCGAGCGAATTTTCTGTCGGAACAGATTTTACTCAAGTCAAACTTTTTGGCCTGTGCAAACCTCATGCCTGCGTTCACACGAAACGATTTACTCGCGCAAGCCATTTGTGCAAATGGCTTGAGAGTCTAAACCCACCTTAAGGCGAATGCAGCCGAGGTGAAAATTACATTTGTTTCTAGAGTACCTCAGCATTGTGTAAGTGCTATCTCAGTAAATCCGGGGAAATCTCCCCAAATCTCACCAAGGGGGAGGGAGGGTTCAACGGAAATCACACGTGAGGTTTTCGAAATTTTTGTTGGACTGCTACAAAAGGCGCAAAAGTCGAATTTAGGGGTGAACTTCGTCGAAAAGTGGGGTAGTAACCGGCTTTAGAAGGGTAAGACCTAAAAAAAAAAGGTCTCAAAAAGTTGCCAGGGCGATTTCTTGGGGGGGGGGGGGAGGGGGGGAGTCTCACGAACCAGATCTCGCCAGAAAGGGTACGCTTGTACTCGCGCGAACCATGTTGGCGCGAAGACACCCCGTCCAATGAAAGCAGATTCGCGCGATCCTGTCGCCAGTTCGCTGTTGTTTGTGCCAGAAAGAACAGTAGCAATGCCTTTCTCTCAATTGTTGGAATTATACGCATTGGAATCAACAATTCTAGCAAGAAGAAGAACTGCACAAAGGGGAGAGGAATGGATAAGTAATATTTTTGCCAAAAGAAAGGAGTTTTCCATTTGTTGGAAACTAGGGCCACTGTTTTGAGACTTCTCCGCCTTTTCCGGATTTTTGTTCCAAATATTTTCTTAATTCTCTTCCCATTTCTTCTTGATGTCAGCGACTGCAACAAAAGAAATTAGAACAAAAACTCCTTAGTACATACTTGTTTAGTTTTTTTTAATGGAGAAAGAATATATGTAAATTCCCAATTATACGTCCTAGATTGGCTAAATTTCTAGGCTCACATCCTCTCTTCGGCGAAACACTCAGTAAACAGTGTAAAAAAAGAGATGAAAAACATTTTAAAAATATAAAAATAGTAAATTTAAATACATTGAGAGAAATATATGTACACAACTATAATAAGACACGTATTATCAAAAGCTGAAACTTCATTTTTATTAATTAAAAAAACTTATGTTTCATTTTACTTATCGTCGTCGTTAACTATTTAACTTTCTATTAAAATATAAATTTGAAAATAATTTCATCTGAAAAGAAAATTTTTTATTTGAAAATGGGACACAAAAAGGAATTCGATGGGGCGCGGCTCAAACAACCGACTCAAAGCTAAACTAGATGAATTGAACTACGCCGCAAATAATCGTTACAAATTGATGGTGGTTTGTTTCATAATATTATGCATAATGTTGAGTAATTTTGTAATTTTATGAGAAACGATAAGAAACAAAGTTAATATATAAATACTATACGTGCTATTACGTACCAAAGGTTATTCGCCACTAATTACGATCCGAGTAATTAATTGAATTTTTGTTTAAGAGAAAATCAAAATTGTAGAATGATTATTACATCAATGTTATGTTTTAATGGATGAAAGTGGTTTAAGTGAACTGAATGACTGTTGTATTAAAAGCAGTACAGTGCAAGGAATATTGGTTAAAGGAATGCAATTAAGAATATTACGCGACCTATGATGTTATGAGTAAGATTTTTAGTGTTTGAAAGCGTTTATTTTGTAAATATGCTGCTGAATGCTTCTTCATATTTTATATTTTCACTTAAAACGTTTACTGACGATTTCCAGTAATTTTTGTTTTTGTGTGATTTGTATTGTTTCCGTAATTGTTGCCAGGAAGTTTCTATTTAATCATCTAATACCCGTCACACCAAACCAGTAGAGATACTGATGACAGCAAGCAAAAAATAAAGCCTATACTGTGTGAAAATAATAGATATTTAACATTGCATTTTGTTTGTATAAATTAATTAATTACCTGGTGAATTCATTTCTGTTCCAATTTCTTTTCACATCTTCATTTGGAAATTTCTCTGGTGGTATTGAGATAATTTTTGATCCCACTAATGGGCTCGTTCTAGAACAAGAGCAAGCAGTTTGTCTATATCCGTCGCGCAAACTGTATGTTCGCGCGAACAAATTCAAAAGAATTTGGATCTCGTCGCCCTCGCGTATGTTCGCGCGACTCAGGCGCTCGCAGTGGACGGAGTCACATTAAATTACCTTTGTTTGGATTGGAGCGATATCTTCCCGCGTATTCGCTTGTGTTCGCGCGAAGATAAAACAACCAGGTATAATGTCATGTTTTGTATTTTATTTTTGTTTATTTTACGTGTTTATTATAATTCTCTATCACTTTCTTTGAATGCCGCATGTAAAGCTTCGTGTTAACAATTAACCTAATTGTTTAAAATATTTTGTGAAATTATTCCAAATCTTAATGATTTTTGATGTAAAAGTGTGTAAGTCAAGTATTGAAATTCCTTTGTTGTCATTTTCGTTCTTACCTCCTGCAACCCAATTCAGATATCGTTAATCAAAAGGTTATGAATGCAGCACGTGGTTAGTATTACTTTATTTATCTTATTAGGCAACATCGGCCAATCATGTTATAACAGAAACGCGGAAAATTCCACTTTAAATTAAACGCATTGCCTTTTCTGCTTAATTTCATTCTTCTTCAATAAATATCTAAAAAGAAAAAGAAAAAAGAGCCATTTGTCTGATGTCTCTATTTGCAGTGCAGAAGCGGCTGAATAATCGTCGAGAACCGAAGGCGGTGACAATAAAAGAAATGCGACTCGCTGCTTCCAGATGTGCGCTGCAGCATTTCCGCTCAATGCGACGCTAGTGTGCGCGTGCCTTCTATTGCCTATAGCCTAGTAACTGCTCCGTTGAGCAGAGTATAGCGGAGTGTTTGTCGCTAGACATTTACTCCTACAGCATTTGGATTGGTTGTAGCTTCACTGTCGGTGAGTCTTCGCGATAGGCTGTTAATGATTTTCTTCTCTAATGGTTGCCGCCGCGTCCTTCTTGTTACATCAGAAGTGGTACGCCGCGTTTTATGTGGCGA
Source organism: Vandiemenella viatica (assembly GCA_031002005.1). Lineage (NCBI taxonomy): Eukaryota > Metazoa > Arthropoda > Insecta > Orthoptera > Morabidae > Vandiemenella > Vandiemenella viatica. Next base: position 1,673,372 of record CM061920.1, read on the forward strand.
AGTTAGGGCTGCCTCGAGGAGGCAGACATGTCTTCTTTTGTTGTCAGGTGATTTATCAACTGCGTGAGAAGGGTGATGAGTTCGTCTAATCTTCTTTCTCGTTGATCGGCAGCGTGTCTGGAGAAGGAGTGGTCGCATGTTACTCTGCCTCCTCCGCTGCCTTCCCCTCTGGTGATCTTCGGCCTTACTTGTTTCTGTGATGGCCGCTGTCTGGTAGTAGTAGCAGCACGTTGCTCAGTTGATTCCGCTGTTGTAGCTCTACTTCGTTGTTTTCTTGGCTGCGAGTAGGCTTCTCGGAACTGCTCAGTGCGTGTGGTCACTGGAGGGCAGGGCCCTCGCTCTTGCCGACTTGTTGCGGGCTGCATATGGAACCCACTACGTTGGCTTCGTTTCTTCTTGCTACGTTGCTGCTTCCAAGCTCGACATCCGCGATAAGAAGCAGCGTGTGACGAGCCGCAGTTGCAGCAAACAGCGTCCTCGCGACGCTTGTCGCAATCAGTAACATAATGTCTTCCTCCGCAGCGGACACATCTAGCTGGTTCAGTGCAGTCGCTTGCGAGATGTCGAAAATTCTGACATCTGTAGCACTGAACCAGCTCTCGTGACGGTGGTTTTTCTGCTGTACTCGGCGTATTGATGCCTGTCTTCTTTGTTCTGTGACCAGGAAGCATGATGTCGAAGGACAGGGAGGCTTCCCGTAGCATCTGGGTGGCAGCCTCGAAGTCTGCGGGGCAGGACAGCAGGATCTTAAGTCCCAGATGGTCTGGCCAGCTGAACATGGGGAGCTTCATGGCGCTCTGCAACTGGACCAGTAATTGCCAGTAGTTTCCAGCGCAGTTAACGTGGATTGGTGGCACCGGACCCTGTTCCGGTCCCAGGAAGACTGCCGGTGTTGAGGAATCAGATGACGGTGTTACAGGTTCATCACCTTGTGAAGGTGATGGAGTTGATGCTGGAGTATCAGGCGTCGCAGCTGCAATTTCGTCACTTTGTGAAGGTGATAATATTGTAGACCTAATCGGTGTGATCTTGTAGTTTCGGCAGGTAGTAGGATCGTAGCTGGAGGTCTTGAATCTTCTCTTGGTTAGTTCGACGTATTCCTCCCAGTCGAAATCGCTGGCCAGCGGGGTCGGGAACTCGAGTGCCTCCGGCCACGCCTCGAGATCAACTGGTCGGCACTTCAGAGCAAGATGGCGGTGCTCTCTGCTGGTCAAGACCTGCTCGAAGGTGGTGACGTCACAGGTTGGTATCTTCCAGGTGAATCGACGTTCATCAAGGAGGATTGAGATGAAGAAGCACCACTTCTTCGGATTGCCCCGTTCGAGGCGTCGTCTCCATACATTCAGGGATAGGTCTTCTGGAGTGGCACCTTCAAAGACGCGTTCAGTAGCCCCCGGTGGATAATGGGAGGTTTCCGCCATGAAACCTACTGCTCGTGGGAAGGCGCCGCCTAGTTTCGTCTTCTTCTTCTTGGTCTTAGCCTTCATAGCTGTTGCATTGTGGACTGGCGTCTCGGATGCTGCCATGGCTGTGCGAGTAGTGAGTGCGCGTGCCTTCTAGTCCGTCGTGCAGCATTTGTTTTGCCTGTGACGTCATCGGACTAGTGTGAGTGCACGTTGCCGATTGTTTTGATTGTTATAGCGTCGTGTAAAGAAATGTACTGTAATAAGTAAGTGCAGCGTGAAAACGCATTCAGCTAGAACGTGGATTCAAATGGCATTGTAAAGAGCTAGCGATGCACCACTAGGAGCCAAAGTGACATAATACAAATATTCGTCGGAATATAATTAAAGATCGATATTAAATTGAAAATAAAAAAAAATAAAAAAAATAAACATATTATCTCATATGAGTCATAGATATGCTTGGAATTGTAGAAAGAGCAAATTTCAAGAAAGCTCACCTTAAAAGGAACCCAAGAAATATAAAGAATGTAGGTCAGAACAACATTACGATAGCGTCTAAAGAAGAAAAGAAAGAAAAAAAACGAGAGTGCGTGTGCTATTTTAGGTACCACAGACGTGTGGTACATGCGATAAACTTGTATACAGACTACTCTGTCTGACCACTGCATTGAAGAGATTGGCAATTAAATTACATATCATACAAAACACTTGTTATGTTTTTATCATGACGTGTTCACGAAAAACATAAGGCGCGGAACGGAACTGCTCCTTTGTGTATTGTTTTACAGTAGAATGACGTTGATGTTGATGTTTTAGCCTCGATGCCGACTATTCTAGTACCGCTACGTGAGGCCGAGTGACGTCATCTGGTCAAGGCTCGTCACGGCTCAGGAGCTCTGCACGCACACCTGTCCGTGTTCCTCGTGTGTATTACTACGCCTCCAATCAAAATAAACCCAATCTTGGCCGCCGCCCACATGTATTTCATGAAATATACAAAATGAAAACTGGAGTCATCCAGTTTGCGATAGGTAGCGGTAAATGATTAAAATTACAAGTTCAGTGTCATGTTATGGCAGTTGAAGTGTCAACATACCCAGAAGCATGTTAGGGGCTTCCGACAAAGGGAGTAAGGAATTCGGAATGAGAAAACTAAATGTATGATGGTGGGAAGGAGTGAGAAAGAAATGATGATAAAGCTTCAAGGAGAAATAATTGAACGAGTGGAGTACTTCAAATATCTCGCGAGTATTGTGAGTGGTGGTATGAGTTGTAACAAGGAGGTGAAAGCTAGAATCGCAATGGCAGAGGAAGCTTTCAATAGAAAGAAAAATTTACTATGCGGAAGCTGAGGAAAAAACTAGCTAAATGTTTTGTATGGAGTGTAGGACTATATGGGGAAGAAATATGGACGATACGCAAAGATGTTAAGAGGTTGGAAGCTTTCGAAATGTGGATATGGAGAAGGATGGAGAGATGGAAAGACAAAGTAAGGAATGATGAAGTGGTCAGGCGCCAAGGCTGCACGGGGGTTAAGCAACACCTTCATCTGAACTGTGAACACTTTAGTTCGTGACCATGTGTAGCCTTCTGATGCCTATAATATTAAATAACCTGGTCGCCACGCACTCGTATTAAACCCCAAATGCGAAGGGTAATTTAAATAAAGTCACTTAACACAGCTTGAGAGTAACAAAATACTTATATTCTTGATAATAGTTCACTTGCACATTGTCGGTACCAGAAACGTGAATAAAGCATCGAACAACAGTTTCTTTGAAGATTGCAGATTAAGTACAATTCTACGAGAAGACAAAAACTCACAAAGTCCCCCTAACATTAGTGAGTACTACGGCATGTTGGAATTTGCCGAAACCGCTACCGCCTGGAACAATTTGCTCCTCCAACTAGCGCGGAGTTGCGCGAGCACTTTCCGCCGAAACAACGAGACAACTGTGCTTGCTGCAAGACCGTTTTATAGACTTCTCAGAGCCTATGACGTCAGCAAATTTTTCTTTAATTAATATCTCCAAAAGTACTAAATAGTTTAACTTGAATTTTTACAGGGATTTTCTATAGTCATGTTCTATCTGTTTTAATTTAATTTGACATTCAAAAGGATTTCTATAATCTTAAAATTGAAGTCATGATGTGACCAACTTGGCGGAATTTTTACGCGCTTCCTCAACAATCAACGACAGTCTATCTTTTAAAACTTAACTACTCAGACAAATGCTTAAACTTTTTACCGAAACCATTATATATTCGTAATCGTCTTGATTTAGACTATCTACTGACATAAATTTCAAATTAATATTCCTTTTAATTAAAAAGTTCATTTTTTTCTCTTAATTAAAACTGCTAATTAAGACTTTGCCTAATTATTTAATTTTACTACCAAAATATCAGGGACAATGCTGACTATAGCTGGTGATAAAAGTTCAGCTGTAGCTTTACTCGATTCAAAGATATTTCAAATCTTAGATTTTTACTTTTCTGATCGCGTGTTTCAAAACGTGAACAAACCGGAATATCTCTTAAAATAAACGTTTCGCGATATGATAAATACACTTTAAAATGATTTTTATGGTGAATCCTCACTGTGGGAAAGATTACAGGAAAATTCCTTCAAGATGACAATTACTCTTCTCGAAATTTCTAAATCCAACATAAGCAACTTTACAATCGATCTATAGAATATTTTACTACTGGGGGTAGCTAGTGGGAGTGCTTCTGGTGAACTAAAAGGTACTTTACAAAGTGCTGGAACGAGTAGGAGAGGAAAGGTCCCTTATAAAAGGGACATCAGGGACCTTTAATATTGACGATGGGTACGCTACTCTCTGGGGGAGGTACTGCATTCTCAAGGCTCCTGAGGAACGCTGGAATGTTTGGCCCTGTAGCATGAAACAGCGGAGGAACCAGTCGAGCCAACAGAATTTACAAATATTCCCATCACCCACAACCAAGTAGGGCAACACAGTCTTAAACATTACATAAAAATATATTTTTTCTAAAATCCATCTTCATAATTTTTGATAGCGATAGCAACAAGCTGTTGCCCTAGAATATCTGGACTGCACTCAATGGAATCTTTCAAGGTTAAGACCAATGCAGCTAAAAGTTTTGCGAAGTGAAAGAATTGCGTTACAAAATCTTGGTCGGGCCATTCCTTGAGTATTGTGGGGTAGTATGGGACTCGCAGTATGGGAATCAAATACAGGAGTTGAAGGGAATGCAAAGGAGGACTGCTAAATTAGTTTGTGGAAATTATCGCTGAACACAACCAGTAACTGATATGACAAAAGGGGTGGAATGGGATTCATTGGAAAGCAAGGGGAGCATGAAGAGAGTCATGAGAGTGTACAAAATTGTCGCAGCACTCAGTCAGTATCTGATATGATAAGGGAGCTGGTTTGGGAGTCAATGGAAGACATGTGGAGGGTGAAGAGAGTGCTGGGAATGTACAGGACATATGTTGGTGATGATGCTTGGAAGGATATCGGTCTGAGTATTAGGAATAGTGCATGGAAGGGAAAAGATTACCATGACCACAAGCTGGCACTAGATTTCACGCATACCTTGGTCACACGGGGCGATTTTTGTCGCTGTTACTTGAATAGCAGCGTTTAATCGCTTCTTCTGACAAAGTAATCGCTGCTACTGACTCGACCAGCAGCCATCAAAAACAGCAGCGAATCTATTTGTTCCATTCTCATCGCTGGTAGCGCGCGATTGTGGGTGTCACGTGACCATGTCGCCGCTGCACAGCGCTGTAGTCGCCTCGTCTGACAGCTCAATCGCGAGTCTCTTTACCGCTGTCAAAATTAGCGTTCACCGTTTTTTGGCTTGTACCATGTTTTTTTTTTAAATTTTGTCATCATGGAAAGCCGGGAAGCAAATGTGACCAATTGATTGTTTTTTACGTTCTTTTACGAGGGCTGTCTGAGAAGTTTTCGGCCTCGACCATAGATGACAGCACTACCCATGTGATTTTTTCCGTGCATGTTGGTGCATGTGCCAGACGCGCCTGCAAGAAATTGCAAGTCATTCCACATTGTAGTTTGGTCTGTACAGTTGTTTGAAGAAGGCGCGGTGCGTAGTTGTACCAGAGATTGAAAAAATCGAATATCATGCAGTTATAAAATTCTTTGTAAAAGAGGGTTTAATGCCATCCGAGATCCATGGAAGATTTTTAAAAGTGTATGGAGACTCTTCTCCTTCATATTCGACAGTTAAGAAATGGACTGCTGAGTTCAAACGTGGCCGTAGCAGTCTCGAAGATGATGAACGGGAAGGACGTCCGAAAAGTGCAACAACTCCAGAAATCATCCAGAAAGTACACGATATGGTTTTGGATGATCGACGAATAAAAGTGCGTGAGATTGCTGAGGCCGAAGGTATATCAAAAGTACGTAGGAGATACGTTTTGAAATAAGTATTGCATATGAAGAAGCTTTGTGCAAGATGGGTGCCGCATTTGCTCACTGTTGATCAAAAACGCATCCACACGAGACTTTCTAAACAGAGTTTGGAGCGTTTCAAAACAAACAAAAAACAAAACTGATTTTGTTCATCAATTCATAACTATAGATGAGACATGGGTTCACAATTACACGGTAGAATCAAAACTGCAGTCAAAGCAATGGACAGAAGCTGGTTGTTCAGGTCCAAAGTAGGCTAAGTTGGTTCCATCGGCAGGGAAGGTGATGGCATCAGTTTTTTGAGATGCTAAAGGTATTTTGTTCATTGATTACCTTGAAAAGGGTAAAACAATAACTGGACAGTACTATTCCGATCTTTTAGACACCCTAGATGAAAAAATTCGTGAGAAAAGACCCAGTTTGAGGAAGAAGAAAATCATCTTCCATCGGGACAATGCATCTGCCCACAAGAGTCTTTTGGCAATGGGAAAATTAAGAGATCTGCACTACGACGTGTTGATGCATCCACCCTATTCTCCAGATTTCGCTCCATCCGATTTCTATCTATTCCCAGAACTCAAAAACTTTCTTGCTGGTCAGCGTTTTTCTTCAAATGAAGAGGTGATTTTAGCTGTAGATGAATATTTTGCAGGACTTCCAGAAAGCCACTTCTGGAGTGGTATAATGAACTTGGAACATCGTTGGACTAAGTGTATCAGTGTTCAGAGAAATAAAAATGATTTTATAAATATCAAATTGGTTTTATATGTTTAAGCTTAGCAGACGGCCCTCGTATGTGTATCGGAAATATGAAGGACTGTTCGGCACCAATAACAACAAATAAATTAAGAAGAATGTGCGAAAAAAATCGTTTGAGTAGATTATTTATTGAACTGAATGGAACTGGATTCATCATTCCATGTAACGAACATCTCAGAAAAAAATTAAGAACATTAAGGAGTCATACAGAAAGCAATTTAGCTATGATTAAATACTCTACAGACTTCAGGCTGTCACCACCTGACGTCACACTAGTTGGGTATCACATGCAATCGCACCTCTTACCAGTGTATCTTTTTCATAAGTTAAGGAACAACCACTTCAAATAATCAATCAAACTTTCTTTCAGTTAGCCGCTGAATATTTGTGTGGGCTAGTGGATCCTAGTTCTCTCAGAAGAAACGCAGAGGCCTCCGCTTTTTCTATTCGTCTAATTCAGTCGCGGACCTTTCTCTTTTTTTTAATTTCATGTTAACTCGACTCAGCATTAGCCGAACGAATCAGAACTATACGAAGTGATTTGTACGACATCATAATCAACAAATAAGGTTGATACAATACTTCGCAAGCCACAACCTGATCGCTCAAACCAGCAGCTCCTTGTAACAGGCTAATCACCCCGTGTTATCGAGCCTTGACGGAATATGCGTGTTCTGTGTGGGGATACGCTTCCAAGGCCCAACTAGACCGTCTGCAGACGATGCAGAACAAATCTCTTCGACGAGTACCACACGTACCAAGCCGTTTCCCTACAGCTGCAGGAACCCCGCTAATCAAACAAAGGATAACTGAAATAACCAAATCCTTCTATAGAGCAACACGACAGTCAACGAAACCACTAATTACCAAACTACCTCAGTGTTTCTCAAAGTGGGGTACGCGAACCGCTGGGGGTTCCGCAGTTGATGGTAGGGGGTTCGCGACAAGATTTACGTAATGGCGGTTGAATAGCTATTTGAGTTTCCTAAACGCACAATGGTGAATTGAGACTGGACACTAGCAAAATGATCCTAAAACTGAATCAACCTGCAGCAAGAAACAAGCGCATCTATGACATTAATTATAGGATATTGCTCTTTGTGACTGTATTATTTTTGTAAAATAAAAATCCTTGTGAGATCGAAGGCTTTCACGGCGTATCGATGAAATGTAGTCTTCACGGGTTTTCCGCCGTATGTTGTTGAAATGCGACAAAGAGCTTTGTTGTAACATCCAACCTGAAGATGGCGGCAGAGTCAGCCGCCGAAAGCTCGTTGTCGCATTTCAACAACATACGGTGGAAAACCCGTGAAGACTACATTTCATAAAAATCCTTTAAAAAAAAACAACAAAAAAAAAACAATTTTTTTTTTAAAGGTGGTTTGCCGTTGCCTGCGAAATTTTATATGAGGTACGCGGATCTAAAAGTTTGAGAATCACTGTTCTATGGCAATACAACAATATCTTTGATAAGTTCAAGAGACCACTGACAATTTTTACAAACACTTGAAACGAGCAGGAGCAAAATAATTAGAAACAAAACGCTACGAAACTAACTCAACAAGATTGAAGGAAATGTCGATAGACAAAGCTACAAAAGAACAGCAGAAAATACTATCTGGCGCAGCAGCAGATCAGAAACGCCGCTCTGCCGGCGCAACAAGCTCAGTCACAGCGTTTCATTTAGGACCTAATCGTCAGAAGCTATCTAAATACAAACCGTTTACTTCCACTGCCCGCGTTAGCCTATAATCTATTCAAAATTATATTATTTCTACTTCTATATCTTCTTTAGTAACTTCCTCCCGGGATTAGAACTATTCTTTGCCTTCTTTAGACCTACATTTTTAAACTCTCCGGTTTTGATTATAATGTCGCCAAACTCTCAGCCGTTTTGCTTGTTTTATCTGAAATAAAATAAATACACTGCCACATCTGGGGGGGGGGGGAGGGGGGGAAGAGGGAGTCAAATCGGGCTCTTGCACTGGACGGCAACTTCAGGGTGGCAGGAAAATCGTGTAAGAAGGAAGGCAGTTTTCTCAGATTTCGCAAATCTACAATTTCACATATCCTCTTCAGTCCCGAGCTCATAATAAAAGTGCAAGAGAACTACTATTGTGTTATTTACTTTGTGTTAATGCTAGTTAACAATGAATGACCATAATTTTTTTTGAAACAATAATTAATTTTTTATAGATGTTATATATATGATACCACGAGAGTCAAGCAGGAAAATTATACACACAACTTTACTGCTTCATGTTATGGCTCCACGTCAATACGTCGGAACCTACAAATATTGTCCTATCGGTATGAAATTTGGCACACACATTCCTTAGGCGATAATATTTGATTTAAAGTGTATAATGTAAGCTTCGAATAAGTAGAAATGAAGAAAAATCCCTCGAAATGTGGGTAGATGCATACATATTATTACGCAAGTAATTCACGTTACTAGCTGTTGACATTAATTCCACGTGTTTTTAAGTCTTCATTATTGAATAAAAACTGCTTTCCACATGCCAATTGCAGATAAGTAATAAGTAGAAAATCATGTAATATTTACAATTTATCTGTGCGGGCTGACATATTGTTTTTCAGTGCTAAGATACATTGCATGGCAGCCTACCTTACAGGGAAAAACATGGCGTCTACCGTAACGAATGATTGATACACAGCATTTAAGTTGGTTTAATCTTTTGCTAATACCAGTTGTTGTTAGGTTGAAATGCAGCCTGGACCAAGAATTAAGAGTAAAAATACACAGAATAAATATCGACATGTAATAACGTGTATTTCTTGCGTAATAACATATATGCGTCTACCCACATTTCAAGTGATTTTACCTTATTTCCACACACTGCAAGCTTACGTTATACACTTTTAATCAAATATTATCTCCTAAGGAATGTGTGTACCAAATTTCAGACCGATATGACAATTTTTGTAGGTTCCGACGTATTGACGTGTTACCCATGTTATTTTATTTCATGGAAAAAATATATGTCTTTACCTTTATTTCGACGAGCCATGTTGTACAGCTGCAGGACCCCAAGTTTCCAATCAGGGCTGCCAAAAGCAGAAGATCGAACATATGAGCTGTGAGAAGCGCGATGTATATTGTAGATAATACGATAGGCCAGAAAAGGTTCACCTGTGCAGTGGATACCTCGGGACTGAAGAGGATATACGTAACTTTTATAAAATAACCTTTTCACTTAAGGTATCACTGCCCCATCGTCAAGACATCTTACCTGCACTCTTCCTCTCTATTAATAATGAACTGCACCGCATTCTCCTTCCACTCTGGTCTGCTGTGCCCGGTTTGTTCTTTGCTGCCAAAGATGCTCTGAAAAATGCCATCAATATAAGGTTCCCATGAATTAAAATATACATTGTCAACCACACTTCTGTATTTGTATATGTTAGGCTCACTGACCGAAGAAAGCGACTATAACGCGTTCTGGTTTCTTTGAAACGGCCGCAACACTTTATTCGCGTTATGACAGAACGCGACGTGGCTAACTCAAAAACCCCACAACGCGAAATTCTCGTCTGGTCCAGGTCGCATTCTCCACACACGGCGACTCACATTTTTTAGAGCCTTGTAACGCGACGGTTTAGAATAATCATATAATGTTGGATGCACCCTGGACCAATTCATCATGAACACAAAGAGTTAGATACTGATACACCACAACGTGATGTGGCCGTTTTCAAGGAACAACACCACGTTGTGGTCATTTTTTTTCGCTCAGTGAGGATTTCTGGTCTTTGAGCCTAACATTTACCCGGTGTGATGTTGACCACTACAATTTCATTGGAAGTACAATGCCATTCAAATCCTGTTCACACTTACTTTCAAATGCCGTTGAATCATATTTGCCTGACTTTCTCTGTAAGTACACGCGTTAAGCATACTCACTATACGGCACATCACTGCCTCCTTATATACTATCATTTAGCTAAAACCGCATTTCCATCTCTTCTGCAATCCGTGGCATTAAAAAGAAGGCTTCTGTGATGGGTTTTTAAGTTTATTGTGTAGTGTGAGTTGAAAGAAGTCGTTGTTTTAGCCACTGTATTTAATATTTCTATTCAGACTAACAGCTCCAACATCTACAACTTTGTAGTTCATATCTGACTTCATGCTTATTTGCAGTTTCGGAAGACTATTCTTACTTAATATCCAAGAGCCGAAAGCATCCGTTCCCACTCAGTCTAAAATATTATGAACAACTAACTTCTTTTATTCTCTCTTTCATTTTTTCCACTCTTCTTATGTTTCCGACGATTCCAAAATACTTTCCCACATCCAGGCCTGCGCAAATAATCTTTTATGTACTTTATCTCATTCAAAATTATCAACGAGCTCAGACTAAACAAATATTTAACTGTCCCGTCACAAACAGTCGCCACGTTTTTTTTTTTTCTTTCTTTTTTTTTAAAAAAGGGCACTACGCCTCATCGACGTCGAGGTCATTAGGGGTGGAAAGGGCTGGAGGCAACGAACAGGAAGGAATTTGGCCATCGTATTTTTAAAGCAATCATCCCTGCATTCGACTGGAGTGATTTGAGGAAAACATGGAAAACCTAAATCTGGATGGTGCGAAGTGGATTCGAACATACATCTTCCTGTATGAGAGCCCAGAGAACCTACTATATGAATTATCTTTTACACATTCACTGCGCAGAAACAAATACATTTATTATTGTGAAACGATGACTGAAAGGAGTGGAGGAGTGTGTGCGGAAGAGAGGAGAGGACTGGAACAAAGTGGTGACAGAGAGGTGGTGGGATGAAAGAAGGAAGTGGAGAGGCTAAGCAGACCAGGCCAGAGGCTGGAGACTGTTTAGGATGATGATGATGATTCCGGAGCGATACAGCAATTAACACATTTACCTCGTATTTTCTCACTTGTTATCAAAAATATTCTTTTTAAAATGTCACTCCTTCAAAATGTGTCACCCTCTCGCAACAATGCTTTCCCCTCTCGACTCCACCAAAGATATTCTGCGTTGCTTATGTCTGACATAAACAACCACATGGCCATAAAAGAAAACCGAGTGACGAGAAATTACCAGTTTTACAAATTTGTAAATATAAAGCAAAGCAGAACATTTTTTGGTTAATAAACAGGAGACACGCAGCTGCATACCATAAATAACGAATGCAAATAATTCTTTGCTGAAGATGTCTCGATGAGAGGTGAAACGCGTACGACGCAGCAATAAACAAATTAAACAGTTGCATCGGTGTTATGCTTTCAATTAGTAGTCAAGATACTAATACTTTCCTCACACTTAAAAATTACCACTGTCAATTGTGCTTCGCGTATTAGTTAAGGCGATTCTCTTCTGTCATATTAGAAACACAAAGATGTGTATTTTATACGCGTAAAGCGGAAATGTTTCTCTTCAGATGATCTGTGAGTGTGGAGAGAATTTCTCTCATTTAAATCCTCATGTATGACTTCTCAAGGAGCTAGCAACAGCTAACAAATAAATTCAGGCAACAAGAATCAAGAGACCAGCGATACAAAAATGGAGATTGTTCAGAGAGTTTACTGCAACAGAGAGAACGCAGCATCATGGAGGAAGGAATATATGGAGACGATGCAAGGGACCTTCACCACGCAATGGATTGAAACCGGGGAGAGAGAAGTGGGGTGGGGAGGCCGCCATATTGCTTGGCCGTAGAGGCACGGGGAATAGGCACAAAAACATCAAGGGAATCATAAGACAACCCTGGAACCGCAATTTGGTGATGGATTATTATGTAACTCGAGGAGACAAATCAAAAATGAAGAATATTTTTTTTTTATATATATATCCTGCTTATTTCTCGAGATAAACTGTCTCAAAAGTGAGGTGTTTCGAATTGAAATTCAGAAGAAACATTTCCCCAAAGTCAAATTTTACGATAGATTATTTTGTAACACTACGATACAAATCGAAAATAAAGAATAAAATTTTCCGATATCTCGCTTAGTTCGCGAGATATACTGTCTAAAAGTGAGGTTGTTAGGTTAAGATGCAGACTGGACCAAAAGATAATTTTACGGCACATGCAGATTCGGTGTTTTTTTTTTTTACTAATCCTTGTGGTTAGGTTGAAACGCGGCCTGGACCAGAATAAAAATGTCATCAAAGGTACAAGGAACTATGAACCTGTAACTAGTTTTTGATAGTTGATATCTAGAGAACTAAGGGAGATATCAAAAAATTTTATTGATTTTTGATTAGTTGGGGTCCAATTTTGTCTCCTATAAGACTTGATCCATTTGGATCGTTTATCTTCATTCTTTGGAAACCTGTATCAAAGAAAAAAATATTCTATTTATTGGCTATACAGCAGATAATTCTTTTTAACTTGAATAACAAACTGTTTATTTCCACAGTCCTTAAATTTTAGTTCATGTTCAAATAGGTTATATACTCACATTCTCTTTCACTAATTGATAAGAAAGATTTCAAAATCTAGAAAAATAGTTGTAGGTATGTTTACAAACAGAAACAAGTCATATCTGAAATTTTAAAAATAGCATAAGTCAATGGTTAGAACTTATAAAAAAAAATTAACGCTTCAAAAGACCTCATAGTTTCTGAGCTTACTTAGAAGATATTGTTCTGTTAGTGGCCTATGTAATTTTGCTAGCAAAATCAGTGCATTCATAAGTCAGAAACTAACAACTAATAATAAATAAATTGTTTGTTCTCTTCTGATACACACCGCATTTCAACCTACCAACATTTCCATTAATATTGCCGCTACAAAATTAAGCTATGTAGACACACCTAAACATATGAAATGCATCGCGAACTACATTTCGGGCAACAAGGTTTATTTCATCACATTTAGTAGTTCGCACAGCACAAATTATCACAATTAATTTCATCGTACACTTTCAGTGTATATTGAAACTTAAGTAAAGCATGCAGAATACCATATTCACTGTGTCGCGATGGAAAGTTGACCCGCTTAAATTAAATTTTGAGCACTTGTCTACAATAAGGCTAACATTTCAGGTGCAAAGTAGTAACATATGCTAATTGTCTACACTACACCAACAAAAATTAGAGAACGATATGGTCCAATTGAGAGCAACGAATAAATTTATAGCGATAGGCCTTAATGTTGCAATTACCTATCAGAAACTTCAAGAACAAGAATAATAATATGACTTACTTATGAAACGTTATTACAGGTTGTTTCCTATCTTGTCTGTTTGTGCAACCATATGCAACACAACTTGACATTATAGAAAGCTTTAAAATATTAGAAAATGAAATATTCTCAGCAGCTGACACAGTGCAAACAGCCCAATGTTTTGGGGTTCGTATGATATCCGCCCCGCATGCGCAGTAGAAGAGGAGTTTTTATATGAGGTTTCACGGATTTAGCGTTATTTCGTCTCCATATATTCCTTCCTCCATGTGCAGCATGCGGCACAATCGCTGGAGTCGAGTGCATTTCCCCGGGCCGCGGGAGTTACGTAAGCGGCGAAAGTTGGCAACGCTCCACCGAGCGAGTGGCGTCCAGAGAGAGGCGGATCTGTCTCTGCAACTGTTTGTTCGCGGACTCACGGGACCCAGGAATAAAAACAATGAAACAGGTTCGTGACTTGAGATGTGACGGATTGAATGAGTGGAAGGGCCCCGTGACAGATATCGAGATACGCGGCGACGCGACTACTACAGCTGGGAAATACGTAATTTTTTCATGGAATTTAATTGCGATAGAGACTATATTCCGGTTGCTCCCTAGTTAGTAATGCTTTATCTATTTTATTATACACTGGCGGAAATTAAATCCCAGACAGGAATTGTGGAATTTTAGGAAACTTTGTAGATACATATATCGAGGGTCATACCCATAAAAAATCATAATAAATGCCTGCCCCGGTAGCGTAGTGGCTAGAGAACTGTCAGTTCTAGGGTTTGTGCAGGGTGACCATGTGATGTAATGTGTCTACTCCTGGCAGCCCAGGCATGCTCTATTGAGGACAAATCTGGGGACCATACTAGTGTTGTGATGCGATTTGGATGGTGGACATGAAGGGTGTAACAATAGGGTGCACATAGTGGTGGACTGCCCTTCTGTCTTCAACAACAACCAACTCAGTCCTGCTGTCGTAACTGATTGACCGAAAACCATGACACCGGTGGTTGGACCAGTGTGACGTTCTGAAATCACAGCCGGGTGAGCCGTTTCTACACTATGCGTCGGTACATGTAGCCGATTGTCATTTTGCCACAGACAGAATCGAGACTCGTCACTAAACACAAATCTACGCTATTCACGTGTCCATTTGCGTTTTGCATTACACTAGTTTAGGAGATTCTGGCAATAAAACCAGGTTAATGGAACACATTGCATAGGGGTCAGAAGGTGTAACCCACATTACTTCACCATCTTCCAGGGGGAGTGACTCTCTGTAACCACTATTTGGATCTGGCTTGCAGTCCCCTTCTTCCAACAACAGCCACCCACACGAATTTGGCGGTCTTCACGTGCTGTTGACCTTTTGTATGGACCTGTGTCTGCTCTAGGATTACTAGAGCCTTCTTTCATCCACTGTATAACAAGTCTGTATACTGACATTGCACTACGGCCAATCCTTCGGGAGATTTCGCGTTGTACTGCACCAATTATCAATCGCCAATTCTGCAACCTCTCTCACACTTGGGTGTACAGGGTTGTCACTCTTTGCCTTGGCATACTTGGCCAATAAGAACGTGTCGACGAAAAAGTGTCATGTTACACCACACTGCTTACCACTCATACACTAAAACAATACAGCAATTTTGCGTTATAAATACCCCGTAATTATCATATTATTACATGTAAAACTTTCAATTTTTAATCATTGAATACTCCTGATATGGGGATATTTGGAGCCAATTTTCATTCATTTACGACAACTCCGTCTGGGTGTTGCGCTTTTATTTTCGCCAGCGTATGCTTCTACGCTAACTTAATTATCGTACGTTGAAAACGAATGTCAATTTTGATAATAAATGTGAAGGTACTGGTGTTCTGTGACCCACAGAAGGAAAGTAGGACGAGTGTCTGTGACCAGAGAGAGATGAATCACTTACACTGAGTATCCTGCTCGCTTGCAGCGTCTGAGACGGGCGGGTCGATATCAGACGCCAGCCACGGCCCTCAATGCGTCCCCGGTGTCTCACTACTCACAAGGGACACCTCTCCCCTCGAAGGCTCGGAACCGCACCGAAACATACCTACAATAACAAGCGATCATAAACAAAACAGTGGTGTGTGTCATTTCCATGCAAAACGTTGCATTCTACCTCAAGTAATATTTCATGGAGAGAAACAAAGTAACAAGATATCAATACCATATGAAGGAAATTATACGTAATTCAGTTACGCCAGTGTATCATTACATTTTCAATCAACAGTACCAAAACCTCTCTGCATAAAGTACTTAATATAGCGCAAAACACGCATATACAGTAGAACTATACACCTCATAGTGCTTGTATTAGTCCTCAACCTGTAGATGCAGGATTTCGATGAAGTGGTTGAAAGTGGAAGAGAACAATGTGCACACCTCAATAAAGCCACATTAAAACTTAACTTAGTCCACAACCCGAAGGTTGGTTGGATCCTCCAGAAGGAGGCATACTAAGCCATTGTGTCAGAGGTAGGACGGCCAGTTCCTTTCCACTGGGACCTCTTTATCACATTCCAAATCGCTTTCGCATTCACGCAGTCCAATATCAAAGCCACTCTAATTACATTTTAAAATGATGATGTTGGTATGTTGCTATCATAATCTGGCTTGGAGTGCGTTAATGCGAAAGTGATTTGGAATGTAATAACGTGGCTTTACCGAGGTGTGCACATTGTTCTCTTCCACTTCATCGAAATCCTGCTTCTACAGTTTTAGCACTAATATAAGCACTATCAGGTGTGTTGTACTGCTGTATATGCGTGTTTTGCGCTATATTAAGTACTTTAAGCAGAGAGTTTTTGGCACATGTTGCTCGTTTTTAACGCCACTACAGACTGATTTGCGTGGTCCTGCCAAGTTTAGAATACAGGACATAATTATCCCATTCTATTTCTGGGTAGACGGATTATTTGAATAACAGCTGTGGGAGCGTGGCTTCATTTTTGTCTCCTGTGGACACCCCTCCCCCCCCTCCCCACCGCGTGGCACGTAGCTTTATTCCCCATTGATTCCAGAGGACATTTTGTACCCTTTTCTCTTGTCAGACTATCGTAAATTACATACGGAGATAATTAAATGACGGAAATAAATATCCACACGGTGATGAGGTTTTCCGTGGTTGCCGACAGTCCCTCCAGATGAATGCCGGGATGGTTCCCTTCAAAGGCCACGGCCGACATCCCCCCTTCCCTCCCCCTTTTAGGTTAAGTCCGCTGAAAAGGGTCATTGAGAGCCTCCAGCAGCCCGCCTCCCAGGCTTTACCTGGGGGAATGAAACGTAAATATATATATTCACCATCAGCACTGACCGTAATTGCTTGAGTATGTCTGGGGGTGCACCGTTAATAGCCACCTGAGGAAGTTGTAAGTGCTGCAGAACAGAACACTGAAGCGGGCACCACATCTGCCCGACCGACTGTCGCAGTCCACGAGGCGCCGGGAACAGGCAGACTCATTGAAAGATTCCGGCAACATGCCTACAAATTCTACAGTGCAGCACATGGCTCTGCCAATCCACTGGTCAGTTGTCTCGGCAAATATGAAACTGCCGCTGACAAACACAACAGACCACTAGTGCTGACGGAGCGAAAAGAACGATCAATAAGACGCCAACAAGACGACCAATTAAAAGACAAGGGATGCCAAGAAGATCGAGGGAGGAAATGTCGCAGGACGTGAGCCCCCAACCGACTGGCGAAGATGATACATCAGCACCGACCGAGTCAAGGGAAGGCGAATTCGCCCCCTGCCTGGCATTCGGCAGGACGGGTGTTCAAATCCCCGTCCGGCCCTTCAGGCAATTCCTTTCTAATGCGACGGCGGTGCTCCTCTCCGACCAGATTGGCTAAGATGAGAAGGCCCGTGAGCCGGTACGGCGGGACCCTGTTTCTGTAGATTAATGAGCGACAGCTGCCCGCCTAGCGGAAGTGCGCCGACTGCTGGCGCGTGTGGCGTGGGCGACGGTGGCGCCGCAAGCGGGGGCGCCGCGCACTAGCGGTGAGTCACCGCCAAGGCCGGCGAGACTCCTGTCTGGGCTCACAACGCAACCCGCGTGCCCAGCAACACATGTTCCTCTCTTTCGATCTAATTCCTGTATTAAAGCACAGTGACTTGGTATTTTACTTCTAAAATTCCAAGAAAACATGTTAAATTTTCAACCAAGTTGTAACAGCTCTCATACGTGAACTTTAAGTAGAATTGTATTTAATGAAATATCTGTAGTGAGCTAAGTTTGTTTGAATATGATCTGGTATGTTTGTTTTGCAATGTCTTGTAAATCAGTATATATAGACTTTATTTTATGAAAGGAAATTATTTAAAGGTAATTTAATATGTGTAAGAACCGAATTGTGCAAGAGAATTGCTTAAATGTGTGTAATTCCAAGTATTAATGCAAGTTACGATGTCTACAGGACAATTTTCTACAGTTTAAAATGATTTCTGTAAATAATTTTGTGTTTAAATATCTTTAATTTCTATTTCTGACCATTTTGTTATGATGTTACGTCATTATGTATTAATTCTGATTGTTTTTAATATGTTTAATTGCTTGAGTAATTGTTAATGTTCGAGAAATATCTGGCGGACGCTTTTGAAGAATTCCAGAAATTTCGATAGAGCCTATATAAAGAAATCGGCTGAAGGACAGAGTTAGTTTATAGTTAATTTACAGTCAGTTTATGAATATTCTCTTTGCAACTGCGTCAGTAGTATCTGTGGATTGTATCTTTGCATGTGAAAAATATCACTGACTTGTTATTTTGAAAAATAAACTAAAAAATCTTAAACTGAACTACTTAATTACTTACTGGACTACTTAATTAATTACTGGATTAATTAAACCACCGAAGACCCTGATAAGGTTCTTCTCGGTTTTGAGAATCAATACAATGTTGTCGGGAGACAAGCCGAGCTCATGAGGCGTTTTCATAAGATATCTCGGCGAACAAATTCACTCTCACCATCTAGTCACTCGAGAACATCATATTAATATTATCTTTTCTTGCATTTTATATCCCGTAAACCACGCAGTTTGAACTGGACGCTGTATTGTGTGCCCACACATGTTCAGTGAGAACAGTCGCGACTCGAGGTATTAGCCTGGCTCCGTCCCGCAGGACGCCAGTTCGAATCCCGTCCACATTTTGTTTCTCCAAAGCCCCTGATTTTATTGCCTACGACTTTACACTTCATGCACAGTGTGCAGAGATCGTGGAACATTGAGGTCATCGCACGATAATGTTACCGCGATTACAGAGCGTAGTGGGTAAGCGGTAAGAACGCTCTGGTCTCGCGTTCACGAGGACACGGCTTCGAATCCCCGTCCGGTTTTGGGTTTTCCGTGATTTCACCAAATGACTCCAGGCGAACGGGGGGATACTTCCTTCAAAAGGCCATGGTCGAATTCCTTTTCACTCCTGGCCCCAGTCGAGCTTCTAACACTTCGGCGCCCACTAGGCGTAAAGCCACAAGCAAAATAAAATTTAAAAAATAGTGGTCAGCGCATTTCATATCTCAAACAGCGGGCTTATCCGCCACCAGTAGTTCACCATAAAATCTGTTCATATACTGGTAATAACAATGTAGAAGTAAAAATGGGTGTGCCACAGGGTAGCGTATTGGGACCATTGCTATTCATTATTCTAATGAATAATTGTGTTGATTGTTTACTATCTGAAATTAGATTGTTTGCAGATGACATAATGCTGTATAAAAGAATCAAAACGATAGAGGATTGTAAACAGTTGCAGGGTGATCTGGACAGGATATCTAATTGGGTTGGTAAACATGGAATGAAGATAAATGCAAAGAAGAGTCAGCTTATTAGATACACAAATAAAAAACACAAGGTTAATTATGAATATAAGGTGGGGAAAGAATTGCTTGCTGAAGACTTGAAATGCAAATATCTTGGAATTACTTTTGATAACAAACTTAACTGGGCAGGACACATAGGACAGGTGGTAGGAAAAGGTTTCAAAGTTCTGCACTTGTTGGAGAGAGTGATGAGGGGATGTACGAGAGAGGTCAAGGAATTGGGTTACAAAACTTTGGTCAGACCATTGCTCGAATATGGTAGTGTAGTATGGGACCCTCATTTTACGTATCAAATACAGGAGTTGGAGAGGGTGCAAAGAAGGGCTGCTAGATTTGTTTCTAGAAATTAACGCAGAATGCAATCAGTGACGGATATGATAAAGGAGCTGAAATGGGATTCATTGCAAGACAGGAGGAGGATGAGGAGGGTCATGGGAGTGTACAGGGCATATACTGGCGATGACGCATGGAAAGATATTGCAATAGGTATGAAAAGTAGTGCATGGAAGGGAAAAGATGACCGTGACCACAAACTGGCACTCGATTTCAGGCACAAGGGTGTAGGAAGATTCTCTTTTTTAGGTAAGGGTGTCAGGGATTGGAATGAGTTACCAAGAGAAATGATGAATAATTTACCGAAAACTTTGAAAGAATTTAAAGATAAAATTTGTAGAGGGCAAATGTAGGTGGGTGCAGGATAGGAGGAAGATGGGTGTGTAGGGAAATTGCCACCGGAGCCTGTGCTCCATTGCAATTAAATTAAATTAAATGCAAATGGAGAAAAGTCTGTACATTGAAAACAATGAGTTTGTGGCATTCTTAATGAAATATAGAAAAGGAATCTACTGTGTCTGGATGAAGACGTCTGATGGGATTTTCAACAATGCACAGACCCTGATCAGGGCAGCAGAGCAGGCTGTTTTACTTTGATGTGAAGTGGACAAGTTTATAAGTTTCAGGTACGCGTCCACGAATTAGAATCCAACTTTTAGCTTGCTGCGGTTCAGGTTGGAACTACTGGAACAATTCATTTAGTTCTCGCAGTCGAAATACTTATCTTGATTGTAGTGCACGAATCGCATCGAACACTCCAAGGAATTGAGTGACTTTTATTTTTTATCGCTGACGTAACTGTGACATGATGGGCTTTATACGTAGTGGTACAGCGCGGGCTGCAGATACTGCAGAATAAATGCAGTTTCGTAGGTAGTCGAACGTTTCATTGTGTAGTGCTTGTCACAGTCTGATATTCCTTGCGCATTGTATTTTCATGCGGGGACAGCTAGATTCCTCAGCGTGTTCTAAGTGCGAGTGAAAGTTTTCTATCGGTGGCTGACGGCTCCAGCCCGTTCGCCTGTTCAGGAAATAAATGGCGTCAGCTGGTCCAGGCTGTCAGTGAGTCAGCGTGTGACGTCACGACTGTAGTCTCGCGGCCCGAGCGAGGTTACGAGTCTAGCGCGATTAAAGGACTCACAGGGAGACAGGACAGCTGGAGTGGACGAGGCGTGCAGAGGTACTGAGAGCGGTGCATGGAACAGAAACAGATGACCGTGGCAACATGCTGGCACAACGAAATGGAAGAGCTCTCTATGGTACGTAACGAAGTCGGGAAATGGAATAAATTACCAAAGCAAGTGATGAATATAGCTCGAAAAATGCTGAAACAATCCAGAACAACATCTGGATATTGTGGGCCATTTCCTCAATAAACCTGCAAACCGGCTAATCAGCGATGTACGTAAGACATCAGAACTTAATGTATTACAGTGCTACGCAAATAATCGCTAAAATGCAACCAACATGTGTAATATATACTGCAGCTACAAACATAACTGATGCTAAAACGCTGTACAATTATAAGCATATGTGAGCAAAGAAAAATGTAAGTGAGCTTAAATCTGTTTATACCACAATTTTCATGTTTAAATTGTAAAATATAACAAATGTAATTATATGTATAAATACCCACTGACAGAACCGCTAAAGATGCTTCGCAAATAAAGCGAAACGCGTTCGGAAAATAAAACAACAATTTCAATTGCATTGGCGTTACAATTATTCATAAAATTAATCCTGAAATAAATTCGTAAAGAAAAAAGTAGACGTGCAGGAGAAACAGGAAAAGGGGGCGTCCTTAACTATGTGGCTCGGTCTGGGGGGGGGGGGGGAGGCGTCACGCGTATCACGTTTCCCTCCGCAGCGACTGAGCGGGGCTAACACTGACCCGTGTGGAGGGCGCTGCTGGGCCTAGTGCACGCCGCCTCCACCGAAACACTTGTTGTGGCTCCACTGCTCTGCCCATCTTCCGATTCAGATCACTCCTTCTGGATGTCGCAATTTTTACAAACAACACTGTAATTCATTCTGTGTAAAATAAAGAAAATGATTGATTTATTGAAATAAAATGAGATTGTTTCGTTAATGCGTGTTGTTTTGTTCTGTCTGTTGCGCGAAGCTGATCTGAATGAGTGAGCCAAACCTTGTAAGTTAATAATAATAGATGTTGCGCCTGCCATCGTGTTTGCAATTCATTAAATCCGTTTGCTATGTTGAAAGCACTGTTAAACCTAGGAAGTTCTCAATGATTTCATTTATGTGTATTTCCCTTCTGTTCCTAGCTGTTTTTAGTAAGTTTTAATTGTTCTTAGTTTTAACCGTTATAAAAATAAGTAGCGCCGCTTTTGTTGCAGTCGAGAATGTTCTCCGGGGCTTAGCAGGCGTCCATAAACTACGTGACTTGGTCTAGGGGGGGGGGGGAATGAGTAGAAAGCCACGCGGAAAAGGGGAGAGGGCACCGACTCAAGCCAACTTCATATTATTTATCACGGTTAAAGTAGGTACAGAACACACAACAGCATGTGGGGATTTATATCCTTCATTTAATTATCTCGGTATGTAATTCAGATATTCTGTATACTGACAGTGCCGCGCACGCATGTCACTTGTAGTCATAGCGTTGGGCTGCACGCCGCCGGCGTTTGAACTAACCGACACGCGACGGCGCTTTACGATTCTAAAAACAATAGACATGCCGCACATAGACTCAAATTCGCTTTCAGATGTCATCCGGTGTTTCCAAGACAGCGACAGTGCGTATTATTTTGATGGTTTGCAGTAAAGCTGTTTTGATTAGGATCGCCGCGTGTAACCACGCCGCTCGTTGATAAAATAATCCTAATTCTATTCTGTCAGTGAATTTCAGTGGAACTTTAATTATAGTGCTCGCTGTTGTGTTATGTGGTGTGCATTGGCGCTATACAATAAACAGTAAAAGCCTTATTATGAATGTTTTTCCAACGAGTTTATACTACCTAATGATTTATAGAAAAGCTTTAAGCAGATCAAATAATCAGAGAAAAGGTGACAGAACTGCAGCAAAGGTTACCAAAAAATGGAGCTCCTCACGAGGCAGATATAGTGTGTTCTACTTTAACAGTTAAGGAGAAAGTTTACAATAACACCTCAACAATAACTGCCTGAACCTGACAAAGAGGTTTTTCCTAATAACTGACCATTTGCAGGAGTGGCTAGAGTCAACATTTGATTCAGAATATTTATAATTACAAAAACCATATAAAACAAATATAATAATAATTTTAAGGATAGTGTGTTAGGAGAAAACAGTAAAAACTGTTTTCTGGAATTAATAAGGAAAAAACCTACGTGGCACACTCTGGGGAAGGGGGGGGGGTGTCGATACAAAAGCCACGTCTGGCAGCGAGAGGGGAAGGGGAGGGGATTCAAGGGAGGCCATAGTGGAGTCGCGTAGTTTATGGACGCTCCCTTATGAACGCTGTGCCGACAGCGTGTAAACCTACACAGGTTTTGCCGTCTGGTATGGCTTGGTATGTTTCTATAATAGAAATGAAGTAAAATGCGTTTTATGCTTTCTCATGGAAAGTAACTTAGTATTTCTGGTGGGAAGTGATACTGCTTGGCGACAGTTTAATCTGCAATGTCAAATATTACGAGAGTGAGTCAAACGAAAACCCTAAATATTTTCTTAAATATTTTTTATTGTGCAGAAGTGCTACAAAGCTGTATCACTTTTCAACATAGTCTCCCCCACGCTCAATGCAAGTCTTCCAGCGCTTACAAAGTGTATAAATTCCTTTAGAAAAAAATTCTTTTGGTAATTCGCGCAACCACTCATGCACCGCGTGGCGTACCTCTTCATCAGAACGGAACTTCTTTCCTCCCATTGCTTCTTTGAGTGGTCCAAACATATGGAAATCACTTGGGGGAAGGTCTGGTGAGTATGGTGTACGAGGAACACACTCAAAATGCAGGTCTGTGATTGTTGCAACTGTTGTAGGGGCAGTGTGGGGCCTTGCATTGTCATGTTGTAAAAGGACACCTGATGACAGCAATCCACGACGCTTGATTTGATTGCAGGTCGAAGATGATTTTTTAGGAGATCTGTGTATGATGCACTGGTGACAGTGGTCCCTCTAGGCATGTAATGCTCCAAAATGACGCCTTTTTCGTCCCAAAAGAAAGTCAGCATAACCTTCCCTGCTGATGGTTCTGTTCGAAACTTCTTTGGTTTTGGTGATGACTGATGAGGAATGGCGCCATTCCTTGCTCGCTCTCTTCGTTTCCGGTTGGTGGAAGTGAACCCAGGTTTCGTCCCCAGTAACGATTCTTGCAAGGAAGCCATCATCTTCTCGTTCAAAGCGCCGAAGAAGTTCTTCACAAGCATCAACACGTCGTTCTCTCATTTCAGAAGTCAGCTGCCGTGGCACCCATCTTGCAGACACTTTGTCAAACTGGAGCACATCATGCACAATGTGATGTGCTGAACCATGACTAATCTTCAAACATGCTGCAATTTAATTCAGTGTCATTCGGCGGTTTTCCATCACTGTGGCTTCAACTGCTGCAATGTTCTGTGGAGTCACAACTCGTTGTGCCTGACCTGGACGAGGAGCATCTTCCACTGAAGTCACACCATTTGCGAACTTCCTACTCCATTCGCAGACTTGCTGCTGTGACAAACATGCATCACCGTACTGAACCTTCATTCTTCGATGAATTTCAATAGGTTTCACACCTCCACTACTGAAAAACCGAATAACAGAACGCTGTTCTCCCCTGGTTAGTTTTATCTTTGAGTGTTTACTTTTGTAGAAAGTAGAGGTTAGTTGCAGTTGGACGGTCACTCAGTAAAGTAGCGTGTTTTAGCTTGACATTTTATGTTTAGTGGTGTGTGAATCTGCTTAATCTCTGATTGTTTATTTTTTGTAAGAAGTACAGGTTATTTGGCAGTTTAAGGTCTTTTCCTCAGTAGCTTACCTTTGTGTTACATTTTATCTCTAGTGGGGTGTAGATTTGATTATTGTTCTCACTGAGTCTTTGCAGTTTATCCAACGTACAGATTAGTTCGAGTTTCTGTTCATTTTTCTTTTTTTCGATTTTAAAAAGCAGTATGTCTAGGGACTGTGATTGCTGTGTGCAGACGCGAGCTGAGGTGGCTGATCTGCGCGCTCAGCTTGCTGCTGTGTTAGCGAAAGTTACACAGCTGGAAGCTGCCGTAGAAGGTTGCAGCAGATGCGATATTGGTGAACTCGATGTAGCCACGCCACTCACTGATTCACCTATGTTGAGCATTGTACCTGCATCCCAGGCTGAAAAGTTGGAGGCCGTGCCTAGGTCACCTGATGGTGACTGGCATATGGCTACCAGACTTCGAAGCCGCACACGGGGGCAGTCGAACAGGCTTAAAGCCCAAGACGGTGAACTTGTTCGACTGTCCAACCGGTATGACGTATTGTCGGAGGCTGATTCAGTCCCGCAATTGTCATCCTGCGAGCTGACGGCCCCCCAGCCCGCTAGGTCTGGGCGATCGCAGAAGGGTATTCTGGTAGTTGGGAGCTCTAATGTTAGGCGGTTTATAGAGCCCCTTAGGGAAATGGCGGATTACTCGGGGAAGAAATCCAACGTCCATTCGGTGTGTATTCCGGGTGGTCTGATCCGAGATGTGGAGCAGGCCATCCCGGATGCCATTGAGCGGACAGGGTGTAGCCAACTGCAGATTGTGGCTCACGTCGGCACCAACGATGCTTGTCGCCTTGGGTCGGAGGTTATCCTCTCTTCCTTCCGGCGGCTGGCTGAAAGGGTGAACTCTGTGGCAAGTGGCCGCAAGATTTCGGCGAAGCTAACCATCAGCAGCATCGTAGACAGAGTTGATTGTGGACCTCTGGTTCAGAGCCGAATTGAGGGGCTGAACCAGAGACTACGACGTTTCTGTGATGATATTGGCTGCAGATTTCTCGATCTCCGTCATAGGGTTGAGTCGTGTAGGGTTCCCTTGAATAGGTCAGGTGTGCACTACACACGTGAATCGGCTATACGGGTGGCAGGGGCCGTGTGGAATGCACTGGGTGGTTTTTTAGGCTGAGGGAGGAAGACCCGAAACATGAAATACAGTTGCGGGCAACCCAATCAGATACAACACCGGAATGTAGGAGGAACGTTAAACAGTCACAACAGTTAAAAGTACTCTTAATTAACTGTAGAAGTGTTTGTAACAAACAACCAGAACTTGAAAGCATTATTTGTAGCACAGAAGCGGATATCATTATTGGTACAGAAAGTTGGCTAAAACCGGAAATAAGTTCCGCCGAAACTTTTAAAGACAGCATGAACGTTTTTCGTAAAGACAGATTACATTCTCATGGAGGTGGGGTATTTATAGCTGTGAGTAAATTTCTCCCATGTAATGAAATAGAAGTCGATACTATCTGTGAAATTATATGGGTTAAACTCAATGTTGCTGGGTCAAAACTCGTCATAGGCGCCTTCTACCGTCCACCCGATTCTGACATAGCTATCGCCGAGGAATTAAGAAGTAACGTTAACAGTATAGCTAGCCGTTTTCAGGATCATGCTATGATTCTGGGAGGCGACCTCAATCTGCCTTATATCGACTGGCGAAATTATGTTCACATTACTGGTAGCAGGGATAAGGCAGCTTCTGAAGTAATTCTCGATTTATTCTCCGATAATCATCTCGAGCAGCTAGTGAATGAACCTACGCGGTGTCATAACGGTAGCGAAAACATTTTAGATTTGCTAGTTACTAACAGGCCAGAATTATTCACCGATATTTCAACGACCACTGGAATAAGCGATCACAAAGCGGTAATTGCGACTATCAAATTAATGACCAAGCGAAAAAGGGGAAATGGACGGATTGTATACAGATTCAGTAAGGCCTCAAAGGAGTGTTTTAGAACCTACCTGAGGAATAATTACCATAACTTTAAGTTAACAAAGGACACCGTTGAAGAGATGTGGCATCGATTTATACATATAATCAAGGAAGGTATGGAAGTACATATACCGAAGCGGAAAATAAATGGGGAGAATGATCCACCGTGGTACACATGCGAAGTCAAAAGATTACTCAAAAAACAAAGAAGGATACACGCACGCTACAGAAGGAAGAGGTCTCGCAGCGATTTAGAAACCTTGGCTGAGTTAAGACTACGTGTGAAGAATGTGATGCGTGAGGCCTTCAACGATTTTCATTCAAACACTCTCTCTAAGAGTCTCGCAGAAAACCCAAAGAAATTTTGGTCGTATGTTCGTAAAGTCAGTTGTACCAACAGCAATATTCCAGCACTAGTTCGCGAAGGGTCCGAGGTTATTGAAAGCCGCGATAAAGCTAATGTACTAAATACTGTATTCAAAAATTCATTTACTGACGAAAATAAGGATAGCATTCCCGTTTTCCCACGTCGTGTCGAGTTGGAGATGGAATCATTACGAATAGATACTGCAGGTATCATAAAGCAATTAGAGCTCCTAAAGTGGGGAAAAGCACCTGGCCCGGATGGTATTCCAGTAAGAGTATTTTCAGAGTATGCGGCGGAAATCGGGCCATTTCTGTCTGATATATTCAGTAAATCCCTAGAAGAGCGAAAAGTACCTTCAGACTGGAAAATAGCGCAAGTAACTCCGATTTTCAAGAAAGGTGATCGCAGCGATCCTGGAAACTATCGTCCCATATCTATAACATCTGTTTGTAGTAGAGTTATGGAGCATATTATATGCTCGAACATTATGAATTTCCTAGATGAAAATAATTTGCTTACAACAAATCAACACGGATTTCGGAAGAAAAGATCATGTGAAACACAGCTGGCCCTATTTACACACGATGTAATGAAAGTTATTGATGCAGGTTCACAAGTAGATGCAATTTTTTTAGATTTTCAGAAAGCCTTTGACTCTGTGCCACACAACCGCCTTTTAGCGAAACTACGAGCGTACGGTATAATGGATCAGCTTTGCGAATGGATAAAGGATTTTCTAACTGGTCGATCGCAGTATGTCGTTGTTGAAGGAGAAAGTTCTTCTAATCTAGATGTCACATCGGGTGTACCTCAAGGAAGTGTAATAGGACCACTTCTTTTTTTAATTTTTATAAACGATCTCGGAGACAAAGTGAAAAGCCTTTTTAAATTGTTTGCTGATGATTCGGTTATTTATAGGGAAGTAAGGAATTTGGCCGATTGTTTAGCAATTCAGCGTGATCTGGATGTTATTTTGGCATGGTGCGCTGAGTGGCAACTCA
The DNA here is from genome assembly GCA_031002005.1 of Vandiemenella viatica. Classification (NCBI taxonomy): domain Eukaryota; kingdom Metazoa; phylum Arthropoda; class Insecta; order Orthoptera; family Morabidae; genus Vandiemenella; species Vandiemenella viatica. The sequence goes on from CM061920.1 coordinate 1,701,560, forward strand.
CACTAAATTGTAAAAAGTGTAAGACAATGAGCATAACTAACAAAAAGAATCCAATTGTTCAGAAATACGAGGTAAACAGTTCAGTTATTGATGTGGTCGATTCTATGAAATATTTGGGAGTAACAGTACAAAGGAACATGAAATGGGACTTACATATTAATACGTTGGTAGGTAGAGCTAATTCTAGGCTGCTGTTCCTAGGTCGAATTTTGAAAAATTGTAATGAACAAACAAAGGAGATAGCGTACAAATCTCTTGTACGTCCACATTTGGACTATTGTTGTGCCATTTGGGATCCGTTTCGTAAGGGGCTGATTGAGATTACAGAGAAAGTACAGAGAAGAGCCGCTCGATTCGTGACCGCTTGCTACAGTCCTTATGAAAGCGTTACGGAACTGATTAGTAAACTAGGCTGGGATTCTCTGGTAGATAGACGACGCACGTTTCGTATAAACTTATTGGTAAACATGCGTACTCCCACTTTCACTTACGAGTGTAGTGAAATACTTCGTCCACCAACCTATTTGGGTCGGCATGACAGGAAAGATAAAATTAGAGAAATAAGGTGCCGCACTGATTCTTATATGAATTCCTTTTTTCCTCGTACCATTAGGGATTGGAATGCACAACAAAGAGATTAGGTTTGGTGCTGAGCACCCTCTGCCACCCACAGTTTTGTGATTTGCAGAGTATATATGTAGATGTAGATGTAGATGGTGCAAGTCTCAAGTGGGGCAGCATCTTTATACTGATACTGCGACGGTATTTGTGCATCTGCACTATGCTGCCACCTACAGGCCGTTCTGCACGCTGCTTGTAGCACGCTTACCAACTTACAGGATAACGGCGCGAAATTTCGATTTTTTTTATTACAAATTTAAGGTTTTCATTTGACTCACCCTCGTATAAAACCTCGGCGCGTATCAGTCCGACACACCTCACCTGCTAACCCGTGTTGGGACAATCTGAGTGTTAAGGAAAACGATCAGCTCCTTGCTTAAGATCACTGTTGAGTTTGTAATCTCTAATCGAGCTCATCACACAGACTGACAACTCAGTCTAATGAAACATTAGTTTTCATCTGAATTTCACTTGGATTTCTGTACACTTGTTTCTATGTGGACCCTGACTAGCCTTCCTCAGGATGTACGAGCTTCAATGCAGCCCATCGTTTCTCCGCTCGTATCTAAACACTCAACAGTTAATAGAAGGGCGTCTCTCTATAAAAGATAATACACGAAATATCTTCTACACATTACGCTTCACTATTAGACATATCAGCAACCCCGACTACACAGTACAGGCTAGTCTCCAGCACAGTGGTATCAATGATTGTAGTCTGTTCGTAATCGGCTTAATTCACGCTGGATGCCAAAGCGGAGCTAATGAAGCTTCTAATGGTTGCCAGTAATCTATTTCCAATTATCCACATGGGAGAGATTTTCAGCGAGAGGCATTAGAAATTTTTAGAAATAATTTAAACCGCCCCAGAATACAGCGAACAACATTATGACAGAAATACTCGATGGCGTGGCAGATTTGAAAATATCTACTACATCTTTGATATTTGACTTTTATTCCCATTGTGACTGCTCGTATATAATCTAAAGAGTGAATATTAATAGGCGTTATCAGCACTAAAAATACAACCGGGATTATTAAAACAATGAGCGTCAAATTGTATTGTAATCAAAGCTTTTGTTCTGAGTTGTTAAATCACCTATCATCTACATCGGAAATTATTTATAATAGAGTATCCAGTTTTTCCAGTAATTTAATGAAGTGTAACATAGTTAGTGACAGTTACGTAGCTTACTCCAGCAACTGGAAATTATCGCGTCGTTTCGGCCCGTGTGCTTGTGCCTTTTTCTGGAGGCGTACTGCACCGAAATTTAACCGCGGCCTGAAGTTTCGTGTCGCCGCGACTCCCACCGAGCCACCCAACCACGTGAAACTGCGCCCTCCTCATTGGCCAGACCGATCGAATCTGTCAGATCACCGTGTGGGACACTTCTCAACGCAGAAGAAAGAGATAAAAGTTCGGCTGAAACGTCGACGTTCAACATAAGCACAAGGTGTCAGCTGGAGGCTTGCAAATAGTTTATTTCGGTCGCCGAAGCCTTTGATTGTAACTTAAAACTGTTTCGACTCAAACAGCTCTTCCCTACAAAGAATACAACAGGTGTAGCAGTTCCTTACAGACAAGACCAACATTACATTTCGAATCCATTAATAATAGCTAAAGGTTGGAAGTTATAGTTAATACAATATCTAAAAAACAATATTTCAAATCGAACAACTGGTAACAAAAATCTAGATATATGGTTCAAAACTGACATCAACTGCACATTTTTTTCCCGTGTAAACAATCTGTCGCAATATTCCAAGTCTTCCTACTCTGAACCAATATCATCAACTGGACAACCCTGCAAACCTCAATTACCTCTCCATATGTTACAAACTCCCTTACTCCCCTACAGTTCTTTCCTCCAACTGTTCCCTCCAGTAACAAATTAGCCTATCCCGCATGTCCTACACTTCCACAAACATCTTCCCTTGACCATCATTTGTAATACACATCCATTTCATACATTATCTGTCAACATTAAATCTAAATGTAAATCTGCCTATTCATATATGCAACATCTACTTATCTATGACTATTTCCTTTTCTACTTATTCACACTTTTCTTGTAGCCATTTTTCTTTTGCTTTTTTGAATTTCCTATTTATTCGATTTCTAAACTGTCTGTATTGCTCCCATGCTGCCTCATCCAGACCGTTTCTTGTACCTTCTTCTCTGGACCATCAGCTCCAAAATTTCTCCTGTGATCCAAGGTTTTCGGGCTGCTTGTTCCCTAAAGCTTATGTTTCGTTACGAGCTTTCATTATTTCTCTCTTCAATGCATTCCATTCGTCCTCGGTTGAGCTCCTTTCACAGTTACTTCTTAGACCTAAGTCTACCATTTCTGCAAATTTTTCTCTCGTGCTACATTGTTTCAGTCTATTCACTTCCAGTCTGTTCTGCTTATACTGCTTCCTTATTCACTTGAATTCCAGCCTGCACTTCATCACTATCACATTATGGTCATAGTCTATGTCTGCTCCTGGGTACGCTTTACAGTCTAGAACTTGATTCCTGAATCTCTGTTTGACCATGATATAATCTAGCTGATATCTGCCTGTATCCCCAGGACGTTTACAGGTGTATATCCTTCTTGCATGGTTCTTAATTAGTGTGTTTGACACAACTAGCTTAAATCTTTAACAAAATTCTAACAACCTCGTTCCTCACTCATTTCTTTCTCCTAAACCAAAACTTCCTACAGTATTCCCCTCTTTTCCTTCTCCCACTATCGCATTCCAATCACTCATGATTATTATATTTTCCTCCCCTTTGGATTAATTCTTGAATTCGAGCGTATATTTTCTCTATTTCTTCGTCATGTTCCTGTGACGTTGGCATATACAGTACATTTGTACGAACCTGGTTGGGGCGGACTTATTTTCTAACCTCAACAAAATAATCCTGTCACTAAACTGTTCATAATAACTCTCTTATTCATTACAAATCCTACACCAGTGACTCCAATGACAGCTTGTGTGCTAATTATCCTGTGGTCCCCAGACCAGAAATCCTGTGCGTCCTTCCATTTAATCTCATTAATATCGACAACATCTAACTTAAGTTGTTCCATCTCCCTTTTTAAGTTTTCTAACCTACCTGCCCTATTCAGACTTCTAACATTCCACGCTCCGACTCGTAGAATGTTTCTATACATTCTGATGACTCCTCCCTGAGCAGTCCCCACCCGGAGATCTGATTGGGGAACTATTTTACCTCCGGAATATTTTACCCAGGAAGAAGCCATCATGATATATGTAATTTGAGAGCACTACATGTCCTCGGGATTCCCTTTGGGTCTTTAATGCAGTGGTTTCCCGTTGCCTTCTGCATCCCCATGCCGTTCATCATTTCTGATTCATCCGCCTTTACGGGCCGTTTCCAACCCCAAGGGCAAGAGGGTGCCCTGAACCGCTCCCCGCTCTTCCGCCCTCCTTTCGGAGGCCGTTGGCAAGCAGTGGGTGATTCCTTATACCGGGAATCTCGTCCGTGCAAACAGGGTGCACCACGTGAAGGAGAGGTTGACATTTTGCTGAAAGAAGCTGATGTATAACCTCCTATGTTAGGTGGATTTAAAGGGTCGCCACATTACACCTCTGTCCATGGGCTTTTATTACTCACAGCGGGACCCGTACCTGATTTTAACAATTGGCGGCCTCCACTTGTCAGTGAAAGTGAATGGTCTGACTTTGTTTTATATTTATTTATTTTTTATTACTGTAAAATAGGTCCTTGATAAGGAATGTGAAATATCTCAGGGTTAATATACATACATACAAGATGTATGGTAACAACAACGAAAAACTAGTATATGATACAAACAAACAAAATATTAACAGCTGCGTTTCCGTGGTTCGGATTCGACGTTAACCTGTGGGTCCCCTGTAGGGTTAGCACGTGTAGACATCTACAGAAAAATTCAAGCTAAACGTGGTCCTAGTTGGCCCAACAACTGAGTTTTGTAAAAGTGGTGTAAGACCCAGTTAATTGTTTTGTTGATTGGAGTTGCCAGTTCTTGGAACACACATTTTACTGTCTTGCCGATACTTCAGCACTTGCCTGGCGGAAGGAGGCGGCGCCGGCGGTCGATAGGTGATAATCGAGTGCTGAGCACCTGCGATTGGCTGTGGTCGATAAGGCACGTCCCGCCGGTTAAGCCCGTCGCAGCTATTAGACTCCGCTTGCTGCAGTTACTATCACTAAGCAGGCGGTGCTTCCCTGGAGACTACCACAACATAGACGTCACAAAACAGCTCAGACAGCGGACCTCACTGTCTAAAAGGCCCCAACACAACCAAAAGATTTTTTTTAAATGACTTTCGGCCATGATAGCCATTCAACCAGCTCAATGTGTTTGTTTGTTTTACAATGTATAGATTACTTAAGTGATTGTAGGGATGACACAAGACAAACACTACACTTAACTTTAACCACCCATGCCCTACGCCGGACTCAAACCGGTGACCCCTGCAACGAGAAGCAAGCACGCTACCCCTACGGTGCCGGGGTCGGCCAACAAAGGTGTTGCACAAACATTTCGTTAGTGTATGGCACGAATTGACTAATTGCACGACGGTTTGAAAGGAACCGGTCGAGAACGACATGTTTAGTGCAGCACTTTTTTAAAAAGTTTTTAACTAATTAGATTTATTTATTGAAAAATAACCCAATTAAATTCAATATAATAAATTTCCAATATGATGAAGAAGATAGTTCCCAGTAGACAACCTATGATTCCCAAGGTTTTCCCTTGTCACGTACCAGTTCTGTATTCTTCCTTAGTGAATTATAGATTCTGCTGGATTGTGACAGGAGATTTGAGGTAAGGACTCGACCTGTTTCTTGCACGGGAGGTCCTCGTTTCAGGGATTCCCGAGTAAATAAGCCAAAGATGAACGAAATTATCATCAACAATACGTTCTGGATAGTCCTGATCCACACATGACGTCAGAGTGACTGGGGTGCCACGCGTGCCGTGCAACGTGCCAGACGTGATCCTCGAGCAGTTCTCGTCCGCCTTGTTTCATCCTGCCCGCCACTTGATTTGCAAGCGTTGCAGACTCACGCCCTGCACTAATCCACCCCGATACTTCCGCGAACCACCCCGTCGGCGAACCACCCCGTTATGCCGACACACCACTCCGCCCCAAACTACTGCACTCTGTAGCCATCACACGTCACACCAGGCGATAAGAGTAAATAAATATAGAAATCAGATTCGTTGTGTATATTATACTCGTATGTCATATATTACTGGCATTCAGTCGAGTCTCAGCTCTCGTAGTGTAAACTTCCTTATACTCGCGGATCAGCGTTGTGTGCGGTTAAGTGCTTCGCGGTCTCCGGGCAGTGTTTTCCCGGAACTACGGACTAGTTCACCGTGGGTATTTTCCCACTCTCGAGGTGAAATAGTGCAATAGTTTATCAAGTACACACATCTGTTAAGTCAATATAGCCTGCCGCCGTCATGTACGGCGGGGACTATGGCGAAGGCGGCCAGCTCCAGCTCCAGCCGTCGACACTCTGCCAGGCAAATGGTGAGACAATCATAGGCCCAGCAGACGAAGACAACATTAGTGGCAGCCATGTGCAGTTCCAATCGCAGAGCAATAGCGGCGATACGAGTGCAACCATGGACGTGGTCAGCTCAGGTCTCAATACTGTAAACACTCCACCAGCAATCTTCAATCCTACTTTAATCCAACGTGACCAGCAATCGAGAAGAGAAGATGAAGGGGTAGCACATATACCGCAGAAACGCCCCTTCGCCTCCGCAAACGACATCGGCACCGGCGCCAGTAGCGGAAGCAGCAAGGTTCTCCGTTCCTCATGGCATCCTCCGCCACCAGCTGACATGAGTATGGACGCATCGCAGCCGGAACATGCACAGCGACAGCAGCCAGCAACGGCCACAGAAAACAACACCCTGCAGGTAAATGGGGCGGCGCCAGCACATTATGAAAGTTATGATCTAGGTCCCTACCACGTGTATATAGAAAGTCAGGACAAAAACATTGGACGCATCCACCCAATGGCTATCGGCCGCATCATGTACTCCCTCAGCCAGGATATAGGTAACAACATAATCCAGATAGCCCCTGCTGGGCGAAATCGCGTCAAGATTGAAATGAGATCGGCAGCATCGGCCAACAGCCTGATCACGAGTTCTGTTTGGGAGCGAAATGGCCTTAAGGGCCTACATTCCGTTCTCTCTCATTACACAGCAAGGGATTATTAGGAAACGTCATGACCGAAATATCAGAGGAAGAAATAATGGAGGTTGTGAGGTGTGAATATCAAGTAGTGAAGGTCAAAAGGTTTATTAGAAAATCGAAAGAAAATGAGCAAATGAAGGAAATCCCGCTTCCGGTATGTCTCCTAACTTTCAAAGCTCAGAGGCGCCCCAATTATGTCTATATACATGGAGTGAGATGTCCTGTAGAACCCTATATTAAGCCGGTAATGCAGTGCTTTAACTGTCTCCGCTTTGGGCACCCCAGCAATCAGTGCAGAAGCAGCAAACGATGCCCCTTTTGCACAAATCCACATGATGGAACAGAATGTGTGAACCAAAGTACCCCAATATGTGTCCACTGCAGCGGCGGTCACCCATCCTTTGACAGACAGTGCCCCGAATACGTCAAACAAAAGAAGATCAAACAGGTGATGGCCCAGGAAAATCTAAGCTATAAGCAAGCCCTAGAGAAAATCACCATCCCATCGTACGCCAGTATGGCGGCGAGCCTAGGAAGAGTGAACATGCAATTTCCAATCATGGCCACCCACGAAGGAATCTATGACCAAAGTGGTTGGAACATAGCACAGCATAATCCTACAACCGCCCCACCTAACGTCCCGATTTATCCTCCCCAACAGGCGCAGATACCACAGGCCACTCCTACGCTGGTAAACACCCCCACTGACCTGGTCAGGAACCAAGTTCACCCTCCTAGCTCCGAAAGTCAGAGAAAAGCGGGCAGAACCACAAGCAGTGCGGTAGACAGGTCCTACAAAAACTATTGGATTCCGTACAATAGGCACATCGAACCGATCGTCCGCAACCCATACCCTCCCCATCCGGTAAATAACCATTCTGACGTACCATCTACAGAATCCTCGGTCAACAAAATGTTTGAAATAATAATGAGTGTGATAAATCAACTGGTAGGAAACCAGCTGCAAGATCCTTCCCTGTACGCCCCTAATGTAAAACAACTTCTGCTCCGTTCCCTGTCCATAAGCGGGATAGACAATGGCGGCTCCGGTTAGAAACATCGGAACAGCCCCGCATTGCGAGATCATCCTACAATGGAATGCAAGATCCATCAGGGCCAACAAAGAGAGTTTGCTGCAATACTCCTCAACGAATAAGGTGGCCGTCATGGCCATCAGTGAGACTTGGCTGAAGCCAGGCGAACGATTTTTATTCAAGGGGTATAATTCCATTAGATCAGATCGTCCTGATGGCTACGGGGGCTCTGCCATACTAATTAGAAACTCTATTTATTATGAACCAATACACCTCCGAACGGAAGATACGGAATTTAATATATGTGCGGCTAGAATCCGTCTCAGCAAGAAAGAGGTCACCATCGTATCAATGTACAGACCACCGAACAAGAAGTTATCGAAAGCAGCCATCACGAACCTCCTCAGACCCCTACCGAAACCGGTCCTTCTCTTAGGAGACCTTAACGCCCATAACATTCTATGGGGAAGTTCAAGTACAAACGAAATGGGTAACACTATAGCTACTATTTTAGAGGAAGAAGACATGGTTGTATTGAACAATGGCGAACCCACCAGGATCAATGCGCCAGGCCAGGGTCCTTCTGCAGTGGACATTTCTTGTGTATCGGCGAATATAGCCGTGGACATCTCTTGGGAAATAGTCGAAGACACGATGGGATCTGACCACCTACCCATCCTACTCCGCTTCAGTTCTGACACCTCAGCGCCACGGTTCATCTTCCCTACCAACAAATGGAAAATTCACCAGGCTGACTGGGAAAAATTTGAAATTGGCTTGGAACGACTCACATCATCTTGGGAGTGCGGAGCTGATGCTGCTGTCGGATTACCGCCTTTTGATAAACGATATTAATCAAGCTGCTAACGCTTCCATTCCCGCACAGAAACCTGTATACTTTCTGAAGAACAAACGGATACCTTGGTGGGACAACGAATGTAGGGAAGCGGTGCAACGACGCAGAGACACTCTACGTGCATTTAGAAGTTGCCCCACGCTGGACAACTACCTGGCCCACTGCAGAGCGCAGGCTATCGTCAAGAAGATAGTCAAGAGAAAGAAAAGAGATAAATGGAACGAGTTCTGCGAATCCTTCAACAAAGATACGCCCTATACCTGAAATATGGCACAACTTGAGGAAATTAAAGCACTCAGCCTCCCCGGCAATTGGAACCTCTCCTATAACGAACGACATCCTGGAAAACATCCTCATCTCCTTAACCCCGGCTTGGGTGGAACCCAACCTTGAAGAACCCAAGGCGCCTGAGCCGCACTTCCTGCTGCACCCGTTCCAATTAAACGAACTCAACTCTGCTCTAAATCATGGATCTGACACAGCGCCAGGTCCGGACAACATCCATTACGCCATGCTGAGGAACCTGCCGGTCTCGGCAAAAACAAAGTTGTGCAGTATTCTGAACAGGATCTGGGCGAATAGAATTCAAATTAAGGAGATGAAAACAGCTCGGGTGGTTCCCGTGAGGAAGCCAGGGAAAGACGGCCGCAGGGTGGACTCCTACAGACCCATAAACTTACTGTCTTGTACCAACAAAATCCTGGAACGCATGATCAAACAGAGATTGGAATGGTGGCTAGAGCATCACTCGCTCCTCCCTGAAACACAGTACGGATTCAGAAGAGGTAAAGGCACGGAGGATATCTTAGCACACCTGACAACGAAAATCCACTCCTTGCTTAACCAAAAACAAATTCATGATCGCCGCATACATCGATATAAACAGCGCATACTGACCATGTATCCCTTCCGATCCTAGCTAAGAAACTTCACCGCCTAGGGATCCCACAAGTCTTTGTGGGAAATCTATTGGCACTGCTTTCAGACAGGTGGCTTGTAGTATCGCGGGGAGGTTCCCCTGTGGCATCCAGGAAAACAAATCGAGGCCTGCCTCAGGGCTCCGTTCTTGCGCCGCTGCTATTTAACCTGTACACTTGTGACCTCCACCATACTATGAGTGGCAGTATCACCATCCTCCAATTCGCCGACGATCTTTGTATATTCATAATAGGAGACTCATGGGAAGAATGCCTCCGGAAGCTGTCGTCGGAAATGGATAAATTCAAACAATGGCTGTTCAACAATGGCTTTGACATATCACCTACGAAGTCGGCCGTATCCATATACACCCGTCATAGAATGCCCGCAAGGGTCGATATAAAATTAGGACCCTTCACGTTCCCCGTAAAAAGCACGGTGAAATATTTGGGCGTATGGATCGACAACAAACTCAAATGGGGTACTCACATAAAAAACATAATCAAGAAATGCGATATGGCCACCAATCTCATTCGAGCAATTAGCCAGCATCAAGTGGGGTGGCCACCCCGCAATATTATTAAGGATATACAAATCCTTGGTGCGCCCTCACTTCGACTATGCATGTATATGCTATGGGTCAGCATCGGAAACCCTACTCAAAGAGCTGGACAAAGCCCAATATAAGGCTCTCCGGGCATGTGTAGGCGCAATGAAATCGACGCCCACGAACGCGCTTTTAGTCGAGGCACTCGAACCCCCGCTAAACATCCGCAGGAGCCTTCTTAGCTCGAAATTCCTCCTCAAACACAGCCAATATGCTGGTAGTAGTCTGATGAATGCAATTCACGATCTCGCAATGCAATGCCTTACTGCCAACTACTGGGTAAAGAAAAAACGCCTCCAGTTGCGGCGGAATATTTAGAATCCTACAAGATATGTACGAGCATTCGACAAAACACAAAAATGCCATCCTATGAGGCCTCGTATTGGAGCACCGTCACAAACTTGGAAGTGTTTACAGATATGGAAGCGACGCCCCAGCCGGAAAGCCACAGAACAAATGTGTACCAATTTCTGCTACAATCGTCCCCAAACGGAACACATATACACGGACGGATCTAAGCTCCCAGACGCGGCAGGATGTGCTTTCTTCACTCCAAAATTTGACGTAAAGGGACTATTCCAGCTTCCTGCGGAATGTTCCATCATGACTGCAGAACTAAGGGGCATACTTGAAGCACTCAATTACGCTAAAAACTCCTCAAGCACAGCCTTTGTAATCCTATCGGACTCTAGATCGGCCCTGATGTCACTAAAATACCACCACAGTAAATGGCACAATGATCAACGTGTGTACGACATCGTGAACGTAGTCCAAGAATTAAAACGCTCCAACAAATCAGTAGAATTCAAATGGGTCAAAGCTCACTGTAACCTCCGTGGAAACGAGATGGCGGACCGCTACGCAAAACAAGCCGCACGTAGCGGTATAACAGACAGTAACAAGATTCCCTATCCTGACGCTGTATGTCTCATCAAAAACATTGCACTATCCAAGTGGAATATGGAGTGGAAGAAATCTATCACGACCAGAGGTCACCATTATGGCCTCATACACCCGGTGATTCCAACCAAGCAGTGGTACGAGAAGTATAAATGCACTCGCAGGTTTAGCACATGCATCGCCAGACTCAAATTCAACCACGGATGCTTCAAACAACATCTCCACCGTATTCACGTCATGGACACGCCCAATTGTATATGTGGCGGAATTGAGGATACAAATCACCTCCTGTTCGGTTGCAGTAGGAAGAAGACTGAGTCAGACCTCCTTCTACGATTCCTCACGAAAGCAGAAATCCCGTTACCCACATGCGCTGCCACACTCCTATCAACAGAGAACTACGCGATCTACAAGATTTTATATCAACATATGAAAAGAATTGGTGTTACAATCTAATAGACACATATATGTATCTGTAACATTATATAGACAGGTCTCTGTACAATGTTAATATTTATTGTGAGACATAAGCAAGGTTATAATATCAAGCGTGTTGTCCGGGTGATGACACTACACCCTAGGGCAGCAATGCTCCTTCACTGATGTTATGTATGAATTAGAGCTAATTATAAGTTATGTATATTGTAAACAACCCCAGTTTGTATCAGCATGGATAAGCCAAAGTAGCCTACGCAGATGTCAAAGCTAACTGTAATATCTTACCCTCTGTACATGTCGAACCACTTCCTATAAACTGTCTAGATTTAATTAGAGGATAATACTCTCACTGCAGCTGATCTTGTATGATTATGTATATGGACTGTACCATAACATTGTAGTATCCATGTAACCTGTGCATGGCTGTATGGGTGCGCAGCCCAAATGCCAATAAATTTAAAAAAAAAAAAAAAAAATATTACTGGCATTCTGTAGCACCTTTGGCAGCAAAGAATAAACTATGCACAGCAGACCCGAGACCAAGGAGCAGGCGATGTAGGTCATTATTAATGGAGAGGCATGGTGATACGGAAGCAGCTACAAGGAAGCTGCTAAATCTATGGGAATAGTTGGAACGTGAGTCAGAAGGTTATTTGTATAAACGTTACGTGCTTGTAAAAGTTGTCCTGAGTAATTTGTAATATGTGGAAAGCTGCGTTAAAGTTAAACTTGGATAGTCTAACTGCCGCCATATAACTGATGGTAGTCTTGAAGTAATAACAGGAAGACATAAAGCAAGGTAGAATATGCATTATGTTTCAGATAAAGAAAACAGAAAGAAGAAGAGGTCGACGATGATATATTCAGGAGATCTAGACTTGAAAGGGGCGTCCACTAATTACGGAGGGGGGGGGGGGGGTTCAGCGAAATTTCACCAGCGAGGGCGAGGGGGTCGACGGAAATCTTTCGTAAGCTTTTGAAATTCTTGAAGGACTGTCAGAGCTAAAAAAAACAGTATCAAAAAACAATGAGGTCGAGCAGCAAGGGGGGACAGGGGGGGGGGGAGGGGGAATCCCGTCAAAATCTCAAGTCCTCTTAGGGGGGAGTAAGACCAGATATCACGAAAAGGAGGGGGGTCACGTGATTAATGAACGCCCCATAAGCCATATACACGTGAAAGATGGAAAACAATGTTACTTATCCTGGTGGCAAGTTACTATAAAAGATTTAAAAAAAGGTAGAAGTATCGTAAGTTTGAATCTCTTTAGACTTGGTAAACAGTTAGTGTCAGAAACAAAGTCGCGTTGAATCGTAGCTTCCGATGAGAAGGTTGTGGCTAGTATATTCATTTGATTAATAATTGCTTTCAATAGGAAAAGGCGGATACTAACTGGAAAAATAGACAAAGCACTCAGGAAAAGAATTGGACAATGTTTTGTGTGGAGTGTGGCTCTATATTGGGTGGAGACGTGGACACTGAGACGAGAAGATGAAAACGGTTAGAAGCGTTTGAGATGTGGATGTGGAAGACAATGGAGAGGATAAGATGGGAGGATAAAATAAGTAATGTTGAAGTGCTGGAAAGGGTTAGTGAAAGGAGAAAAATACTCCAAGTCATAAAAGAGAGAAAGAAGAACTGGATGGGACACTTGTTGAGAGGGGAGTGCCTGATAAGAGGTCGAGTTTGTGGGAGGAAAATTAGAGGTACAAAATTATAGACAACATCAAGGAAAACAGCAACTACATGGACCTTAAGAGAAAGGCAGAAGACAGAAGAGCATGGAGAGCAGACAAGTGAAAACCTGCCAGAGGGAAGAAAACAAATGATGATGAATAATTGCTATGCATGCGACTTGGCACGCAACAATCCCTTCTTTGTATTAGAATGAGGGGGAATTTTCGTTATCTAGAAATTAATGAAGAGGAGAAAACCCCTTCATGATCAAACAATACCAGAGATACCCGTACTGTGGAATTTAAAATGTGTAGACCAGTCGATTCAAAACAAATTTCGGAAGCCAGACTGAATTCAGGTGGAGCAGGTGCAGGATCCAGTGTTGAGCGCATACCCCTTGCACAGGTCGTCCATTTCACCCCCGTGCGCCGCGGCGTGCTGTGGGTTGCTGACTGGTTGCCGGGTCAGCGCGTGGTGGCAGTCCATCTCAGCAAACACTGAGCATCCTCCTTCATCACGTGGTTCAGCGGGAGTCCTCACTACCAGGTTCTATGGGTAGCCAAATGAAATTCAAAATGTAGAGGTAAGGAAAATAGCTGGAGTGGCTGGTATCAGTGAAGTCATGAGAGAGGGTAGATTAAGGTGGTACGGGCACGTCATGAGAAAGGTGGGGAAGAGCCAATCAAGAAAGCCTGGGTGATGCCTCTGGGAGAAAAGAGATCCAGAGGGAGACCAAGAATAAGATGAAAGGAAATTTTTGCTTATAGGGTGGCGTCAGAATTGCTTGTTGAAAGCTTCAAAGGTAACTACATAACATTCGATAACAAACTCCACCTGACAGAGCACATTGGGCAGGTGGTAGGAAAAGGTTACAAAATCGTTCATTTAGTGGACAGGGTGATGAAGGGATATACCAGAGAAGTTAGGGAGTTGGCTTGCAAAACTTTGGTCAGACCATTGGTTGAATATGGTGGTGTAGTTTGGGATCCACAATTTTGGTTACCAAATACAGGAGTTGGAGGGTGTAGAAAGAAGAGCAGCTAGATATGTTTGTGGATATTATCGCAGGACCCAGTCAGTAACTGATATGATAAAGGAGCTGGATTGGGAGTCATTGGAGGAAAGGAGGAGGGTGAAGAGAGTGCTGGGTATGTACAGGGCATATGCTGGTGATGGGGCTTGGAGGGAAATTGGTCAAAGAATTAGGGATAGTGCGTGGAAGTGGAAAGACGACCATAATCACAAGCTGGCACTCGATTTCATGCATAAGGGAGTGGCAAAATTTTCTTCTCTTGGTAATGGCGTCAGGATTGGAAGAAATTATCAAGTTACCAGAAAATGTTAAGGAATTTAAACATTAAATTTGTAAATTGGAAAAGTAAATGGGGGAGGAATTTAAAATTCCAATTATAAAAGAATATATATATATATATATATATATATATATATATATGCCCAGTTGGACGAATCCGCGGTCTGGGCGGCCCATTCCACACTTGTAAGAATCCTCGATCCGATAAGAAAACACGGTGTCATTGATATTTTATGGTAATGTTATTTTTTAAGTATCTAACAGACGTATTTTGGAGACACCCCTCTAGTTATTGTGTTTAAAACTCTGCGTGCTCAGAATAAGTTGATACTATTATAATAATATCTCTGTCGCCAGAAAAAAGACGATGATCGTTAATAATTATACTTGCAGGAGCGCTGAAAAAGACGTTTCTCGCACCCGCGTATGTATTTATATGGAAGAATATTACTCTGCGAGCGAGCTAGAATAACTTACAGTGTGTTGTAAATGATTAATCGACGCTCGAGCAGTATTACAGGGACTGGGTGTCTTAAATACGTGAAAAGGGTTATCGAGCTGCTGAGGGTGAATCGACTGGCAATATAAGCTGTTAAAAAATACGTGTGTGTTTCGATTGGAATTTCCTGGATAGGAACAATATATTTCAAGTACAGGGAACATTTTTTTTTTTTTTTTTTTTTTAAATTAGACTATCTGTAGGACTATCTGTGGTATTACGACTAACCGGCAACAATTCGGAAGACGTTAGGGTAGACACCAACAAAATGGCTACCGTGATGATTTAAAGGAAGCAGCCCCTTTCACGTGACATAGTAACCTTATTAGTGGCGACCGTGGACAGGATACAGGAGGAGCCGTGTAACTAGCAGCCTGAATGCTGCCGTCTCATTACACAGCCGCTGCTGCTGTGTAGTGGACAGCTAACTGCGCTGGTAATGAGGCGCGCGTCCTGAATGCGGGCGCAGTGAAATATTCACGGGCTCATCCCACCTGCACACAGCTGACACCACCTCAGCGGGTCCTCCTGCGTCAAGAAACCAAATTCACACGACTCAGTGGATCCACTGCAATCGCAGTCAGACTGTATCCAGTCGCGTTGTCATCGTAACCGCAGAACGAGGCAGCGCTGCCGACACGTCTCTAGCGTATCACTGCCGTAGGCTGTGATGCTGCAGGAAATAAACAACATAAAATGCGCTACAAATGGGGAATAGTTATTAGATACGCACCTCTGTTTGTTAAAACTGCAGCACTCACAAGGGATTGTATGAATCACTCCAAAATCGGAAGACACGTGGAAACATAACACGTGATTAACACTGCACGGAGACGGCGTGCAGGTAGGCCCAGCAGCGCCCTGACCAGACAGGTCAGTGCTGCGCCACGTTCAGTCGGTACAGGGTCGTGGAGACGTGTCGACACGCCTCGTCGACGTCGAAGGACATCAGCGAGTAGCAGAATAATTGGTCTCCGGGAAACGGGTTTGTCAAACCGTGACATTGCTGCACGATGTGAAGCGGGTACGGTATACCGCCGTTATAAATGGTAATTAATTATTATTTTAGATTTACCAAAATGCATATGATTATTTTATTGTGGATTGAAAAGGGTTCTCAAAATTATTTATTGATCACTATTAAGAATGAAAAAGTCATAACCTGACCATATATTCTTTGAATGAAGGCCAACAGACATAAGGTGATTTAAATTTAATAATGATAAACAATCAAAAATTATTCACAAACAACACCTTTGCCCTACATTAATGGCCATTAAAATTAAGTAATACAAGACAACAAAATATCCGTTCAGGTTTTCCTATACACACTAACAGTTTACAGTTTTCGGCAGGAAACGTAATGAGATTATTTGTTAAACGCTAATGTCCTTCGTTTCAATCACAGAAACTATTGAATTCAATTTATAAAATGCCACGGCTAATCTCTCAGTTTATATATCGGAGAGTGAGAATTCTCATCGTGCGGACTTCTCCACTCAGAGCGTTATGTTGGGTAACCACGGAGGTTTAAAGTGCAAACACAATATTATTAGCTGGTGCAATATATGTCTTTTTACCGTCTGCCCGGCATTGATGTAGTCAGCAAACTCTGACCCCACACTGAATTTATCTGTTACCTTGTGACTCAAAATGAAGACACAGCCGATCGCATGACATGCTGTCGGCTTTCTGGGTCGTTCTTGTGCACCAGCAGAAGTGAAGACGAACCAGTGAGACCCAAAAAGACCTCGAGAAGTATCTTGCGCCACCTTTTAAAACCTCGGGATCTTGCTTCTCCTCTTTGGGCGATTTTCTCTGGTCCTATCGTCGATGTAAAAGTTCCTGCCTCTCTCCTCATTGGCGGACATAAAACAAGATTATACAAAAAAAAAATAAGAACTATTCTATATACTAAAATACTATTGGCAAAACATTCGCCCCTCCAAGCACTCTCAGGTTCAACACATAATTCCTATGACGGGGTTGGAGGATTTGTTCGGAAACTGTCGTTTTACTTTCGTGTTCACTCGGTTTTACTCGTTTCTCGCAGTAAGCACTCACAGAATCTCTAATTTGGCGTGTCTTGACGGTATCACGTTTCTGCAATTCGTCACGCGATATACATCTCACCCGTCAACACTGTCCGTCCACCGAACTGCGGCCGACCCCATACTGAGCAGTGAAAGGTCGTAAATCTGCCTTTTCAAACTGGCAAGTCCCCTTGTTTTTCGTCTTTCTTCCAGCCTGAATGGAGAATTCGCCGTAATGCACTTGAATTCGCTGACCCCTGTCCTGCAGAATGTCCTTCTAAGCCAGCGTAATGCGTGCCTTGTTTCGTAACCCACATACCTCATGTTAATGTGGTTCTTTGTCACACCACAGATGGCTTGACCATGTCTCGGGGTGGGATGTCTCGGGGGATTCGGTGCTGCAGGGTTCTGCTTCCTGATACCGGTACGACGAGCTCTCTGAGTTGGAGAGTTCGCAGTGGCAGGTAGTCGATACAGAATGCACTGTGTTCCGCTGAGCAGCTCACACCTGCTCATTCAGTCACTCGGCCAACACACGTCCCAGTGTCAGTGCTCTGTACTACCAACAGGTAGCCTGTAGCACTGCCGCCCTCTATTACAACTCTTGTATTAGTTTGCCCTTTCTATTGAATGTTGAAAAAACACACAATTGATTTTCCTCCAACTCCCCAGAGTTCAATAATTATAATGTCTAATCTTTTGCTAATTAAAAATAATTATAATTAGTGAAAATTAAATAAATTAAATTAATTATCACAATCAAAATGTTAATTGCGATAACTTATAGCAAACTCAAAAAAAAATGTACGATCGCCGCGTATTGACACCTACATCCAGACTGCAGGCGTCATACCCGATCATCTACTTGGTTTTTTTTTTTTGTATTTGGCAATCGGCCTGCAGCCATTCAGCCAGTACTCAATGTATTTTTTTTATATATCGTCAATGTTAATGAGTCTTTCCGAATTTTTATGTGAACGCTCAATTTGTAGGACAACACAGGACACACACAACGCAAACTTAACCTAAACACCCATGCCCTCGGCCGGACTCGAACCGGCGACCATCGGTACGTGGAGCTAGCACTCTAGTCCCTATGCTACTGAGGCCGGCATCTACTTGGGTTCTGTACAGGGCGCTCTTCTACACAGCAGCTGATGCTTGTTGTGGAGACAGTGACGAGGGCTTTCAACAAGAGAAGCTATTGTGGTTTGTTGCTCCTCGACGTCGCTCGGGCATTCGACTCGGTGTTGCATGTCGGACTGCTCTGCAAGTTATATGAATGGGGCTTGTCTGGACTCTACGTGAAACTGATTCGCAGCTACCTGTCGAGGTGCACATTCTGCGTCGGGGTTGGCAACGCCTCGTCAACACGACGTGCAGGTGTGCCACAGGGCTCTGTACTGAGTCCTGTCCTTTCTACCCTGTACACAGCAGACATCCCAGCACCTGCCAATGTGAAACGGCCCTGTACACCGACGATACGGCATACTTCACATCCAGCCGCATCAAAGGCATCACCACGAGACGGCTGCTAGGAGGTCTTCAGCTGTCGGAAACCTGGGCCAGGAGGTGGCGGACAGGTATAAACCCCGTCAAAACGCAAGCGATTATGCTGACGCGACGCCTAGGACGCCGCGGACAGCAACTACCTCACCCGCAACTTCAGCTCAGAGGTCAAACCATCCCCTGGGCACCAACTGCTCGCTATCTCGGTGTAACACTTGGTTGTAAGCTAACATGGCGAGCTCACAGTAAGGACATCAGGTAAAGGGTAAGAGCTCGGCTCCATTCTCTTTACCCGATACTTAACCGGGAAATCTCGTGGGCACCACATCTAGGAGTTGCCATTTACTGGTCGTTGATTAGGCCGGTAATCGAGTATGCCTGCCCCGTCTGGGGGTGCACTGCTAATTGCCACCTGGGATAGTTGTAAGTGCTGCAGAACAGAGCACTGAAGCGGGCGCTACATCTGTCGCAGTCCACGAGGCGTCTTGAACAGCGAGGCTCATTGAAAGATTCAGGAAACATGCCTGTAAATTCTACAGCACAGCACAGCACTCTGCCAATCCACTGGTCAGTTGTCTCGCCGAATACGAAACTGCCGCTCACAAACATAATAGGCCATTGGTGCTGACGGAGCGCTAAGGAATAACCAATAAAACCTCATCAAGACGACCAACCAGAAGTAAAGAGAAGACCACTCAAGACTGAGGCAGGAAGTGTCTCAAGACAACAACCCCCAAAGCGACTAGCTTTAAGGCTGAGACGCCGAAGATGTATCTGATGAACGACCGCCATTGTATCAACCCAACCACTAATAATAATCAATATAACAAGAAGTCATTGCTTTTAAATATTTCATCACTACCTATTTCTCTAAATTTGGAGTAATGCAGTAGTGAAATATTTTCGGGATGGCTTTCTTTCAATCAATATGGGAAGCTGCAGAACCACGCAGAGGCTTCCTCGTGTCCAAGCACAACAATATTGTCCTTTGGCTCGCGCAGTATCACTCTGACGTGCGAAAATTTCAATATGGCTCAACGTAATCTGTCTCGTACAAGGAGTGATCAACTGAAAATGTACAAAACGACACGGTGGGTACAAATGTAGACTTTATTCAAAATATACATCATAGGCCTGAGCACAACGATTCCACTGATGAACAAGCCCCAGGATTCCTTGTTCCCAGAATTCCTGTGGCCGTGACGAGACCCAGTCCTTCACAGCGTCCTCGAGTACGTCGTCCGAGTTGAAGCGCTTCCCTTTCAGGCGTTTCTTCAGTGGACCAAACACATGGAAATCGCAGGGCGACATGTCCGGACTGTAGGGCGGATGGTCCAAAGTCTCCCACTTGAACTTGGCCAGTTCCATGTGTGTAACTCTGGAGACGTGTGGACGCGCGTTATCATGGAGCAGAACCGCACCCTCCGTGAGCAGCCCCGGTCTTTTGTTCTCGATGGACCTGCGTAGGCGTCGGAGTGTCTCACAGTACACATCCCCCACCTGTACGCCATCCTGTCCTCATCATTTGGACGCCGCTTTTGATAAGAGCCTCTGCTCTCTACTGCACATGCGGGCGCCCGCGCATGCTCCGATCCCAGTCAGAGACTCCAATCGCATCCCGAGATGTCTCGCTACGTTCTCCCATGGCGGAATATCCAAATATTTAACAGTTACGTTTTTACGTCGTTTCGTACCTTTTCATTTGATCACCACTTGTAGATTATATAAATGCATTTTTCTATTTTTTAAAATTAAATTTACATTGCATTAAGAAACTATTACCTTCCAATTGTATTGGTTATCTTATCTACCTTTCCTATACTTTTAGACCAAGTGATCCGTTTGACTATTGTTTATTTTTCAACTGCTCAGCACTGCCCATACTTGTATTTTTGTCCACTCGTGCGTCACATTACCTTTACGTAAATAATATCCGTCTCTTCCTTCACAACGTTTATTCAGCACTTCCTGTTACATAATTTAACATCACTTATGTTTTTTTGTGTTACAACATCTATACCGAGCGTGGTGGGTGGGCGGTTAACGCCCCGACCTCGCATTCGGGAGGACGCGGGTTCGAATCCCCGTCCGGGCATCCAGATTTGGGTTTTCCATGGTTTCCCCAAATCACTACAGGTGAATGCCGGGATGCTTCCTTCAAAATGCCATGGCCGAATTCCTTCCCGTTCCCTGTCTCCAGTCCCCTCCCGCCTCTAATGACCTCGACGTCGACGAGGCGTAAAGCCATAAGTAAAAAAAAAAATCTATCACAAAATCCGTTATCCGTACATATTTAATGCTTCTACAGCTCCAATACCGTATCCGTCCTGCTCACTCCACCGTGTGTTCTCCTGTTGTCTTTATCGTCTCTTTGTCATAGCATCTCCACACCGCTTCTCTTTGCTGCCAACTAACGCAGAATAACAACGTTATTACAAATATTTATAAAACATATGTAAACTAAAAATACGTTAATAACTGTCTATTTATCTCATTTGCTTGATGTATGTCGGTTACAAGCTCCTGTGAATATTCGTTGGAGATTATTGAATATGATTCGTCAGATAAACGCATAGTGACGGGGCTCGAAAAATACAAAAGGGAGAGATTTTAAAATCTTCACCATATAAAAAAATCTAGAGATGAAGGGCAAAAAAGTAAAGGCAGTAAAAAGGGCGAAGCGAAAAAATAAAAAGTCAAAGGCGCTATGCAGAGTACAGACGTTGAATACAAAGAAAAGTATTCAAAGTATTTTCGAAGTAAATCAAGTAAAACAGACTGAGTTTATCACACTGTAACAGCCCTCAAACCTAAAATTAAATGGAATTGTATTATATGAAGCATTTGTAGTAAGCTAGAGTTTGGTTGAATATGATCTTGTATGTTTGTTTTGCAATTTACTGAAAATCAACGTATATAGACTTTGTTTCATCAAAAGAAATTACTTAGAGGCCATCTAATATGTTTAAGAACTGAATTGTGCAAGAGAATTGCTTAAATGTTTGTAATTCCAATTATTAATGCAAGTCACGATGTCTAAAGGACAATCTGTTACAGTTTAAAATGTTTTGTGTGGATAATTTTGTGTTTAAGTATCTCTAATTTCCATTTCTGACCATTTTATATTGATTGTAAATGATTATGTATTAATTTTGATTATTTTTAATATGTTTCAATTGTTTAAGTATTGTCAGTGTTCGAGAAATATCGGTCGGAATCCTTTGAAATGTTCTAGAAATTTCGATGTAGCTTTTATAAAGCGAACATCCGAGATACAGAAACAGTTTTCACCGACTTGATTTACGACGGCCAAGGACTGTATTGTCTGTGGAAGAAGTGTTGTATACAATCGCTGGATTGTATGTATGCATGTAAACAGTATCTTTGACGTCGTGTTTATGTAAATAAAAGCAACTTTAAAGTGAACTGTATGGTGGACTGGTTATTTATAATTTTAATTAAACCACCAACTATCTAATAACACGTTGAGATTTTTTTTTAAGATGACTGGATTCAGTGCTATGAAGCAAACACAGTGCCCATGAAGATTGTGTTGATATAGATTCTTCAGATATCCATTATTATTGTCATTTTTGTGAGGCCAAAATACGATTAGGCCACCATTTATTAATGTGTCCGGGGCTATCAGACAACTTTCCTGTTGCCAAAAAGTTAAGGCGGAAAAAATGTTATGATTACTAACCTCTGATTAGTATTACTTTTTTTTATCGCACATTTATACTAAATTAGGCCCTACTACATTCATTTGTTTATTATTGCCGCTGTGTGTCGCTGGTTTGTCTGGCCTCTCAGCTGTGTGGATAGCCTCCACAGTTTCCCGTCCCCGCGAGGAGGCAGGCCAAGCCTACACTCCAGCGAAACCATGTCAACAGTTTACACTGTAAGAAAGTTGTTTGTAAGGCATTAGCACATTATTCCACTTCACCCAGTTAATTGGTAACTGTTACGTAATGATAAATTATCGAATATTAAAAAAATAAACGTTACAGATTAGTCAGTTAGTAGATGAATAGTAATGTTTGCATTGGTTGTTATTTGACGAATACAGTGCGAGCTTACAGTTGTTAGTTGGTTAGCGAATACGTGATCACATGACATTGTATTAACTTTTTTCAGTGGATACATTACACAATTGCGCTATACTACGTACCAAAGCTACATCAGGTCGCATTACAATGAACTTCTAACAACAATTTTTGAGATACAGGTACACACACACCTATATTGCGTACTTCTGGATTAGAAGTTTTAGTGCATTGTGAACATCTACTGGAATTTACAATCTTATTATGCTTCAGTTCCTTAGAATACTTACCAGTTGTATCATCGTTGAACAATAACATTGCATGGGTTACTATTTTGACAGTTTCTACGTGCATACATTACTACTGCCTGCTTCGTTTCCATAGCCTTGAACTAGTTCGTGTGTTAACGAAGTTCCATTACTATTAATTTGTGACTTGTTTTTAAAAGGTACTTTTTTTAAAACTATGCATTAAAGGGAAGGTAACATTCCATGCTTTCCTCGATGCCATTGAACAACTTTATGTCTTTTAGTAGTAAAAACACTGTCCGTCTTTATCTGTGCCAGTTTGTGCTCAATACGCACGCGGCCTGTGAGGCATTAACCTCGCTGGCTAGGTGCTGTATCGGCACTGCTGACCACTGCAAATTCCGTGGCGAACACGACCTGGCTCCGGCTTTGTAAACTTTCGCAGTTCCCTGACTATCGATTACACGATGTTTATGTTGTAGTAACCCAGCTACGGACGCTACATCTTGGAAGGATATACTTGTTGTTAATATTACTATTACTCAGCGATTCACTAAAAGTGTGTGGTGGAGGGTGCATTGCACCTTTTCTAAAGGGTAATGGTTTGGAAGGGATATACGGGATATCGCAGGAAGCGCCCATGGGCTATTGTGAGGAACCATCCCAGCATTCCCGTGATCTGGGAAAACCATGGAAAACCCATTTCAGGATGGCCGGAGAGCTTTATCGAGAGGTACTCCTTCCTATTCCATTCCCTAATCGCTCATGGAAAAAATGAATACAGAAAAGAATCTGTTCTGGCCCTGATTTCTCTTATCTTATTTTGCGGTCATTCCGAGATACGAATGTTGCTAGTCCCAATATTTGTTTGCTGTCATTCCGAAATACGTCAGTCGAGACTTTTTCAATTAGCTTCTGTCGAGAGCAACGCCTTCGGTGTTCCAAGTCTTCCAAACCTAACTCCTTCAACATCGCACTTACACTTTCCCTCCAACTATATATACCTATTGTTGTTGTTATTATTTACATCTTTCTGTATTCACCACACTATTCCTTCCACCGTTATTATCCCGGAAACAGTCTACCAGTCCTGGTCCGTCTGGCATTTCCAGCAGAACCGGATTGGCTGACCCGTCGGGATCACTTCCGGTTACCGGAAGTTCTCGCACTATTCTGTTAACTACAATGCTCTCATTCGCCTAGATACGCCTTTGCAGCTGTGGTCTGCGCCGCCCGACTACTGCTCGGTCCAGATACTTTTTCCTGTGTAGTTTAGACACTTTGTCTGATAGGTTGTCAAGCCTGCTCCATAATTGCTCGTCCAGGATTATATCCCGTGTTAGCATGTTCCGCATTTCGCTAACGTCCGCTGTTCTCACCTCTTCCGTTTCAGGACACTCCCACAAGACGTGCTCTGGTGTTCCTTCTGCGCCACACTCACATGCACCGGTTTCCATCAACCCTCGTTGGTACAGCATGTGGTTATACGGCCCGTGTGCGGTCATGTAATGTATTAGTCGAGGTGAAGAATTAAAGTACCCAAGGTTCAGCCTCTTTTGGACATTTGGAATGACCAAAATTAATATGACTGCAGAAGTTCCCAGTTTAATTTTAAGATTAAAATAAGGACAAAAAATGTGTTTATTTTAGTTTTATTTGCAATTAAGTGTGCGGGGCTACCCGAACTTCCGCTATAGAATTTACGGAATTGCGCCTTCACCGAGCAAAACAAACTCTGCTCGCCTCTTGTATGCAATGCTGGACAGGTGTGTTAATAGAGATAAGAAGTGGCGCCAACTTTGTATCACCGACACGTCAACACGTCGTCAGTGTGTTGGCGATGCAACTCGATCGCGCGTTGAGGGTCGGACGCAGGGCGGAAATCGATACGGGCTGGCGCCACAGAAAGGCAAGCTCAACACACACCAAACACACCAGCGGCGGCAGCCTAGCTTTCACTGGCCCATCAACAGAGTTAATAAAGGGACGCCTTTGACCTCGAACGTTCGAAAATGCACGAAACCATGCTCTAGAATAACAAGCGATCATAAACAAAACAGTGGTGTGTGTCATTTCCGTGCAAAACGTTGCGTTCTACCTCAAGTAACATTTTAATGGAGAGAAACAAAGTAACAAGGCATCAATGCCATATGGAGGAAATTATACGTAATTCAATGACACCAGTGTTTCATTACATTTTTAGTCGACAGTGCCAAAAACTCTCTGTTTAATATAGCGCAAAACACGCTGCTATACCGCAGTACCACACACCTGATAGTGCTTATATTAAGGCCGGGCTACGCGTAACGTCTTGACTAACGTTTTACTTAATCAGGCAAAACGTATCAGACAAAACACTGTGTGTGGACAGCAAAACGGACGTTTTACCTGAACTGAATGAAGGCGGACGACTTCCAGAAAACGGACCGGCGGGAGCATTGTTGTCGGTCTTGACTGATGTTTTCCGTTCAGTCTTTAACCATCTCTCAGCTCAGCTTGTGCGGAGCTAAAATAACTGTTATTTTGTTTTTCTTTTCGAAAACATTTTATGCGGTGGTCTTTTAGAATCTAGGACAGTGATTTGTTTTCGGAATTAATTGAGTTGTATCCTAGTCATCCTTGTAGTCAAATGACTGCAGCGACCTAGACAAGAAAATTAAGCATAAGCAAGTGTATCATGGAGATACAAAGGAAGCGGATATGAAAAAAAAATTCTTTTCGTTCAGTGTTTCTTAAAAGAAATTAGCAGTCGAACATTTTGGTGCTGGTGCCGATGATTTATACAAGCATTCTTAAATTATAAAGATACCCCAAGAGAAACAATTATCAATAGAGAGGATGATTCAGAAGTTGAAGTAAGTTGTTAACCGCTGCAAATAAACGGAAATGTACATATAAAAATAAAGTAGATTTATTTAATAGTTAGACATTAGTACTGCTAAATATAAACGAAAGAAATAATTATTATCTTCAAAATTATTTTATTTTATCAAATTCTCGTAAAAGAGTTACGGCGTTATCCTTGGATCTTAAAGTATATCTTGGACGTAGCCCTTACGT
>CM061920.1:1728534-1752356 GCA_031002005.1 Vandiemenella viatica
GTCGCAAGATCTACTGTAATGATGATTTCTAGAGACGAGCATGGTGGGTGACCGGTAACGCTCAAACCATCAAATTAAATTAATTAAAAATAATCTATATATATATATATATATATATAGACGTGTTTTTCCCTATATTTCATTTTTCAGCCACCTCTACCAAGCCAGTCACTGGTTTTGTTTGTGGAAGTAGCATGGAGTTTCCTGTCGTGCACAACGTTGGCCGAATGTCGATAGCTGTGGGGATTGGGAGATATGACGATTAAAGTTGGTCGATGCAGGGCGTTTTCATATTTGGACCCAAATTGTGTCTCCTATACTTATCTTTCCTGCCACAAATACATAGGATAGACCATTGATGTTTGTGTGTGGTAGTAGCAGTGATCTCCCATCGTGCACTATGGTGGTTAGATGTCTGTAACTAGGGGGTCTGAAAAGAAATGGTGGTCGACCTGCGGCAATTTCATCTTTCTGCCAAGGACGTATGTGTCATGGTGTATCACTTTTCAGCGAAAACTATCTATCGCACATCACTGAAGTTTGTGTGTGGTAGTAACACAGAGTCACCTTTCGGTCACAACGTTGGCCGAATTTCAGTAACTGTGGGAGTGTGGGAGATATAGTGGTTGAAATTGGCCGATCAAGGATATTTTCTTAATTAGACCAAAGGATTATACTGTATGTCCGTATATTTAACTTTGTTGCCACAAGTACATAGCATAACCCTGGTGTTTGTGTGTCGTAGTGGTATCGTGTCTCCTATCGTGCACTATGGTGGTTATGTTGGTATTGTCAATCCAAATTGTGTTCAAACACGAATGAAGTCGTGGTACCAGCTAGTAAATAATAATAATAATAAAAAATGCGGTGGCGGAACCACAACATTCGTTTTATGTAATTTATAAAATGCGCCGTTTGAATTACACAGTGTCGACCGAATTACATGTTTTATTGCGAGAGTATCGTTTGCCAGAGCTTCTTCTCATCGCTGTGCAGTGAGCGTGCAGCAATCCTCTGCGACACAGTGCCAGAGTTTTCTCTGTTTACGACGTGCTGGGTACAACTTGTGTCCGGTGTGCTGTGTTCCAGTATTTCTCGTATAACACGTGCACGACCAGTCACTATCACGTCGGAAAGAAGTATCCAATTAAAAGCTCACGGACTGGAAAAAGAAAAATTAGATATATTCTATTTTAATGATGCGGATCCGCGTCAGTAGACGTAAAACGTCGGTCAAAGTAATGTATAAGAATTGGAATACGAGTCTCCTTACAGGGCTCGTCTTAGTTTTGTTATTGAAGTGAGAGCTCTTTACGGTGTCGTCAGCCGGCCGGGCAGACACGCAATGGCGCATGCACCAGGTGTCGCCGAACACCAATGGAACATTCCTCAGCTTTTCAGGAAATTTCTAGATGCATTTTACATGTCTCATAATTGCGAGCAGTTAACACCTTGTAGGTTTTTGTACATATAGATATTTATTAGCATGAATTACATTTATTGCAAGTTCTAGTTGTACTTTTGTTTGGCTGCAACTAAACACTACTCCGGAGAAAACGTATCACCAGAGGCGAAATCTCTTGAGTTAAATAACAAAATAATTTTAGAAAGAACGTTGCGTACAAATGTATTCGAAGCATTACTGGAGAAAAAAACTTCTGTCATGCTTCCAACGAGAAACAACCTTTTTATTTATCTTTGTTTCAGAACGTAAAGCAGATTCAATAGTTTTGTCAGTGAGTATAAACTTACGGTAAATCAATCAACTAAATCTTCAAGTTAGTGTAGATATCTTTTACCCACGTTTAGTTCGCACTTTGGTCGGTGGTAAGAATCATTTTGTATTGCTTTGTTGATCACCTATGCTGGTCTGTTCTCGCGTTCCTATTTACAGTTCACAGCAGTGCCTGCATGCTTCTGATTCCCTTACTTCGTATCACAACAATATCCTGCAACAAAAGAGTGATGAATGAAAAATGGGGCTTAAATTTAATTAAAAAATCGTTCTTTATTTATTTATTTAACTAGATTTAGAATAAGTTCGTTTTGCTTTTGAAAAGTGAATATTTTCGCATTCTTAGTGATAAACAACAACAAATCCTATAACACCGCTAACCAACAGAATAATCTGAGTTAAACATTTTATTATCTTGCATGTTAAATATTGTATATTATAAATTTGTATGCCACATATTGTACATATATTGTATGATATATATCGATAAATGTATACGCACTTGTAAATTGTATATCTGACCCTGTACTTAACCAAGGGATAATATTTAGCATTTGATAAGCTGTAATCAACTGACTGTATGCTACACACCAAATACCAATAAAAATAAATAAATAAATAACTATAGTAAAGGACGCAAAATTATTTTAAGCCAACGAATTTTGGATGTATGTGGTTGATTGATCACACAATACTCTCTATTCTCTAATCGCAGCCGTTACAACAGTCAATAAGTAAGTACGTCGCTTAATTAGCGCGACGTTAAAGAATATCTCTTGCGCGGGGTTCGTTAGGTCTGAAACTTCTATCATTGTGTCGTCCGCCAGTGATAATATCTTTTGCTGCCTGCTTTTTACGGTCGTGGTAATAATTTCTTAAAATCAACACCCACCTACTTCAATTCAGTGATTAGTAGGATCGTTTGCTCAACAACACTATACAGCTTCATTAATAAAACATTGCTACTACACAATTATCATCTCCATCAAATTCTTGATGCCAACCAAGCCGAAAGACGAGATAAAAATATTCGCAGTCGGTAGGACTCGAACCTACGCTCCCAGAGGGAATCTGATTTCTAGTCAGACGCCTTAACCACTCGGCCCACGACTGCCCAATGACACCCTATACCTTAAATAGTTATCTATATAGAGTTGCCGGCTACAGGAGAGTGATGTTACATATTTTAATAGTTTGCGCGAAATGGTAAGCTTTCTTAATCTGTGAGATCAACTATTTATTGGGCATAGAAAATAGCTTGAGACACGTAATTTGTACAATAATTGAAAGAGTAGCGTCTGCCGTGGATTCTTCTTCAAATGCAAACATTTCGTTGTGTAGCCGTACACCCCAAAACGGGAGTTGGTATCAAAAATTGCATTACATATGTCTGACGTTTGGTTTCGCGTAAATAAAAAGAGTGAAGACCAAAAGCGAAAACTACTGTTTCGTTGTGTAACGTGGAACGTCGCGAATGAGGAGGTGTCGCAGTTAATATATCTACGGGAAGACGTAACATGCTGGCTGATCAGACTATTAGATTAAATCATTGTCTGGCAATGTTGCTGGAAGATCTGGAAGGATTGTTCGGCCGCCAGGAGAGTAGAGTTTTCGATTCACCGCACAATGGCTAAGTAACTTAACCCCGTAATCCTACCGGGTATAGGGGATCGACAGCTTAACGTGGAATCCGAACCACGGAAGCATTCAGGCGTACTTAACATTACACAGCAAGCTGTGCCAGAGCTGACGATCGGGTCAAACGCCTTTGGAAATCTCAGACGGCCCCCTGATCCGAAAGGGGGCCTTTCTATTTCCAATCAGACGTCCTTAACCACTAAGCCATCACGCCATTCACCAGACTATCAATGGTGTGAACACTCCCGCTAAACTCCCTATAATTATTACTCACAATGCATGAGTTTCCTCCTGATTTTATGTTATAATAGCATTAACAGAATGTGTGTCTTCTCTATTAACAAAGACTTGTTCATATTCTTGGAAATGCTCCAGTGCAGGATAATATTAATCAAGAATGGGAAGCTATTAACAAACAGCACTACAACAGCTGCAATAGAGACCTTAGGAAAACTTAAGAAAAGATATACAAGCGAGAATTAAAAAATTGAACGATGATATTGCAAAGACCATTAAAGAGAAGAATGAGACATATCTGAAACAACTGGAATACCCTATAATATAAAATATTACTGAGTACTGAGTATAGTCAGGAGAGAAGATAGAAAGATAAAGAGACAAAAGCTGGCAAAAATACGCAAAACGATATACAACATACTGATAATAAATAACGCCAAAGCAATTGAGTGTTTGAGTATTTATTGAACTCCCGAACGCGTTTCACTTCTTTGCAGAAGCATCTTCAGCGGATTCTCATTTTTCGGTCTATTGCATTTGCTTGTGCTCCAGCAGCAGTATTTTTTGCTTTCTTTGTGAGAAGTGATTCATTTCCAGATGGTTATTAAACTAGTGATTATCGCAACACTGCATTGCATAGCATTGTAGTGTATGTTTGTTACGAACGGCCATTCATAAGAAACATACAGTACAGTGCCATGCAGTACAGTGCAGTGTTGTGATAATCACTAGTTTAATAACCATCTGGAAAACGAATCACTTATCACAAAGAAAGCAAAAAATACTGCTGCTGGAGCACAAGCAAATGCAATAGACCGAAAAATGAGAACCCACTGAAGATGCTTCTGCAAAAGAAGTGAAACGCGTTCGGGAGTGCAATAAATACTCAAACACTCAATTGCTTTGGCGTTATTATTTATCGATATTATCAGCAATTGAGGAAAATGATCTACAACATCCAGATCTTCATGGAGGCAGGAAAGTGCTTTCAGAATGTTGAGAGATCGGAATAATAGGAAAGATATGATTAGAGAAATAAGGTGCCGCAATGATTCTTATATGAATTCTTTTTTCCCTCGTACCATTAGGGATTGGAAACGCACAGCAAAGAGATTAGCTTTGGTGCTGAGCACCCTCTGCCACCCACAATTTTGTGATTTGCAGAGTATATATGTAGATGTAGAAATAAGACAGAAATAGGTAAATTGGTTTACAATCCCATTCTTTTTATTATTATTATTATTTAATTAAATTTTGATGGAGACTCACTACGATATTTCAATCTTTGGATGGATAAAAATGAAGACCAGACAGGTATATATTTCAATGCTTATTTATTTCTCGTGTCCAGGACATAACATTACAAGTTGAAAAAAAAAAACATTAATTAATTAATTCCACTGCTGAAATCAACAAACATGTAGATCCAATAACACCTGACGAGCAGTTGGCGTAGCTAGACGGGGGTATTGACATTACTGAAAAATAAAAAGATGCCACATTGTTCTGGCCTGAACGTAGAATTATTTAAGTTTTCTTCAAATAATTTTAAAATGTTTTTATTAAAAAAAAAAATTAATCTGTTGCTGGATGTTTGACCATGAACCAGACGAGTGGAATGTAGCAGTAGTGTGTCCTACATTAAAAAAGGAGATAGGTCGAAAACTGAAATTATCGAGGCGTTTGTTGTTTACAGCATACAAAATATATGCAAAAGATACTGAAAAGTCGGGTAGGTGTATTAGGATGTTGCTGTTGTTGGGGCTTAAGGGCGCGTCGACGACGGTTCATTAGCGCCCACACAATAGTGTATTATGAGAAGGTCTTATTAATGATACGCGGAATGGCTTCCGAGAGAGATCATGCACAGTCTGCATTTTCACTATGACGCAACTGGTAGAAAAACACCGAGAATTCAACATACCGACATACATAGCATTCACTGATTGTGAAAAGGCATTTGATGCGGGTGAATAGAAAGAAATTGTTTCATATTATGGTACACAAAGGCTACTCCCGGCTCATAGTAAGCGTAATACTTAGTTTGTATTACAACACATACATCAATATCTCTCAATATGGCGATAGACTCAAACAACACGAGAAGTGAGCTTTTAACATTTATACTGACGATGCCATTGCGAAATGGCTGAAATATGTACCTAATAACTTTAAAGTTAATGACACTGTATTTGATACAATGCTTTTCTCTGAGGATCGGGTAGATTTAGCTGACACAGAAGACCTATAACGAGGGTTGTTACTTAATGATGAAAATGTCAAACGAATAGGCCTGCGATTTGAAAATCTGCTAAAAAAAAAAAAAAGGAAAGTATTGGCAAGCAAGGGAGGCGAACCAAGATTGTTATCAATGACTGTACAATAGAACAAATTAATAAATTTGCCCATTTAGAAATGCGGCATAAACTTTACCAGGTTATGAAGATATCAGTACCAAATTACAGACATTTAAATACCTTTGTGTAGTAGTTGAAGGAAATTTTAAGAACACCAGCCGAGACATAATGATAAAATTTTACGAAGTAATGGCTGTACCAACATTACTATGTGGATGCGAATCGTCAACATTGACTGAACAACAATTAAAAGAAATGAAGGAATAAAGAAAGAACTGAAATTTTTTTAAATCTGAATGAAGGAATAATTAGATATAGGACGAAATGGATGAAGCATGCAACGCGATTGGACACAAATACTACCAAAGATACTGCTAAATTACAAGCTAAAACAGGCAAGAAGGAGGATGGTACGACCTAAGAAGAGATGGCGCAACAAAATGTGTGAAGGCGGAGCGAACCATCTATCGTTTGAAACTTGACGATGATGATGAGCATTAACATTACTATGAACTAAAGTTATGCGCAGTTAGATAATTGATTTATTTTTTTGCTTCGGACTTATGCCTCGTCGACGTCGAGGTTGTTAGAGCCTGGATAGGATTGGGGACAACGAACTTAAAGGAATTCGGTCGTGGTATTTTTGAAGGAACCATCCCGGCATTTACGTGGAGTAATTTCGGAAATTCCTGGCATAACGAAATCTGGATGGCCGAAGGAGATTCGAAGCCGGGTCCTCCAGAATGCCATGCCTGAGCGTTACCTCACTCCACGCTCGGTCACAATTACAAATTTTCAAGTTAAAGAGTTCATTAGTTAAAAGAATAGAGACTTTAGCAGTGTATCGATTGTGTAAAAAATTCTCGGTCCCTCTAATTAGGGACTGTGTCAGTTTGATACAACTTTTCGAAGTGGGTGGCAACCGTTGACCCGCGTGGGCTATAATAAGGGCGACCACTCCACGAACCCGAAGATGAAGTCTGAGAGCGTGTTCGAAACGTCGTATCAAATAGGTGCCCTGCCGCGGTGGGCGACCTTAAAGTTTATTATACATTTTGTAGGTTACTAGGGAAAGATGGGCAGACAGATAAACGGCGAGAGAAATGAGCGAATCCGCAAGGGTTCCATCTTTCACTTCGCCAGAAGAAACTCAGTACGAAGGATATATAAAAACGATCGTTAATCAACCTTGCAAAAAAGAAGTGAAGCTATTTAATTAAACAGCATCAACAGACATTTGAAAAGGTGAATACATTTCGGTTTCTTGGCGTGGCATCCCGATTTTTGCCACTTCATAGACTGGCGCAGAATCGGAGACGTTAAGGTCCTTCGCCCTGACTGCGAGGAAATAAAGAAATGAATGGCTGTGACGTGATTCCCGACCTATCTTTAGCAGTGACTGGCTGAGGGCTTTGGCAGTCGCTTCAACTACTTAAAGACAGCGCTCTCATTCTGCTGGCCAGGGCAACGTTGCGTCAGAAAATAAAACGTGACGAGCGCTTCACAGTGCCTGTATATACGAAAAGGCGAGAAATTCCGTTGATAATCACTGCTTATGTGACGTCACGCGGTCGGCCTTGTTCGCTGGTCAGCGATGTTTTTCCACCCTGTTAAACCTCTTATAGAGCTTTGTAACTTCAATATGGCCACCGAAATGTATTCTCAACTTCCGGTTGCACTGTGTTGACATGAACTATCCTCGCTACAAGGCTTATTAAAAACGGAATTACGCGGGTTAATACGGATGTTCGGAGATTTAAGTGAAAAATGGGGGCCTTAGTTATGACGTTTTCAGACTGGGGAAAGCGGTAGATTATAAAATTGCCGCATGGAAAAACACCCTCGAGTGTCTAGTCGACATTTAGATCAATCAGATATTAATTAATCGCTTGACAGCTGTGGTGAGTCGTTGCTTGATTTTCACGCTTTGAATTAAGAGTGTAAAGTGACTGGATCATCCTCGTATGCGCTCTGCTAGAAAAAATTTTTTTATTATTATTATTTTCTAGTTGTGTTTAGATTTCGGCAACATAACCTTGATTTGCTGTTGATTGTTTACATTTTTCTGCTACGTTCTGTGACAGAACGTAGGTTGGTCAAAGTAATTATTTTGACGCGATTTTATTTTATTTTATTAAAAAAAATAGCAATCCACGAATGAAGGTTACATTATTCCTTGTTTCTGTAGCGGTTGAATATTTAAATTGCAGACCAACCATAAAGTATAGTATGTATTTCGTTTAAATTTACGTATTAATTAATGTTTGCTTCATGTTTAACCTACACCCACATAAAATGCAAGCTTGGTCATAGTGCCATCGTGTCAGTTAAGCTGTGACGTCATGCGCCCGGCTGACAATGGACAAAGATCTTTCCAGCCTATCGCTGTTATACTATAGAAAAGTTACGATATTTATTTACATTGTTATAATGGTTTAAAGTATTTTAAATTGCAAACCAACCAATAAAGAAATGTATATATTTCATTTAAATGCAGATATTAATAATTAATAATTGTTTTTGTTAGTTATATTCCTTCGTTGTAGGTGTTTGCGTTATGTTCTCTGCCCACATGCATGGCTGTTATAGCAAGCTAAAATATGTATCACATAATACATCATTTTTAATGTTTTGGGTGTTTGCTAATAGCAATTATATTTAATTATGCAACTGCGATTAAATTAATCGACAGGACACTGCATTCACCCGTATGTTCCACTGCATCATTCTCACTTTATTTCGTACAAAGAAGACTTATAGTGAGACCAGGACATTGAAATTTTTTTCGCTTATGACTTTACGCCTCGTCGACGTCGAGGTCATTAGATGCGAGAAAGGACTGCGGACGGGAAGGAATTCGGCCATGGCCTTTTGAACGAAGCATCCCGCCATTCCCCTGGAGTGATGCTTCAATCTTCCTTCTTTCCGGTATTCCTAAAGTCCATGTTTCGCTACCGTAAAGTGCTGCACACATAGAGTTTTAAAAAGTTTTTTCTAATTCCTAGATCAATGTTTGAAACTAAAAGATTTCTCTTTTTCATGAAGGCTCTTTTTGCTTGTGTTACTCTGCTTTTAACATCATTCTTGCATCGGCCATCGGTTGTAATTTTGCTTCCCAAGTAACAGAATTCACTTACTTCTCCAATTTCATCCGATCCTATTTTTATACTTAATCTACTAGCATTGGTATCATTTCTGCTACATTTCATCACTTTAGTCTTGCTTTGATTTTTATTCAGTCCAAAATCTTCCTTCAGTATTTTGCTCATCCCATTCAGTAATTTCTCAATATCCTCAGCCCTTTCTGCTAACAAGACAATGTTATCAGCAAATCGTAGCATACTAATTTTTTCTTCCTGAACTCTTATGCCACATGGAAATTTAGTAGATAACGTACTTAAAAAAATGAGTTTCCACTATCCGTCAAAAAAATGAATCTAAACATAAATAATCAAAGAGAAACTAATCACATAAAAGATTAATAATAAATATAGAAAAAGATTATCATTAGTAATGTATTATCGGAGACCGGTGCCGTAAACAAAAGTAATTAAATGAAAGTCAAGCAGCATCTTTGGTCTCTCAAAGACAAAACTCGTTTCTCGGGACCCCGAACTTTGCTCTTTGCTTTGGCTGCAGAAATGAGTTAAACTTCTTAGAAATACTTTTCTGTTGGCGGATGGAAAAGTCATTTTTAACTGAAGTAATCAGTTTTAAAGGACTAAAAATCCCGTTTTGCTGACAACGTGGGCTGCAATTTAAATTTCAGGTAATTCTGGCAAGGAGAGTACGGTTCGCTGAGGAACAGTCTACGTGTAATTTGCAATCCGACGAGAGCAGCGAAAGCAGACACTCGTTTCTCGGAAAATCTCGCGCAGCGCGAGACTTCATACGGACGGAGCGTTCCTCGGGCAATCGGCCGACGTAATTAAAGGAGGCAGCGGGCGTCGCCTAAAACCCTAATTAGTACCGCCCCTAATTAACGAGCTGCCAACATTCAGGAATACGCACACGGGCACAATATCCCCACTCGCCGACCTGCCGCGCAAAAAACTGTTTTATGTCTGTTCGCACCAGGCTCGTATTAATTTACTCACTCTTTTATTCTGTGCCCATAATATGATTCTATTACATAATAATGTGTTTACTGTTACAACTTTTCGGTTGGTGGTCAGTGTAATGTACTATTAAAGGCCCATTCACACTAGCGGTCAGGTCAGCTCAGCTCAGCTCAGGTCAGGTCAGATCAAGTCGTAGACGAGACATTTTTTCATTTCAGTTGCTCATAGTGGACAATGCCGTTTTCTACCCCGACGTCAATTAAATCGCAATGATTTTGGATCAGAGCCTAAAAATACGTCAAGATCAAAAAGAGGATGGTTCTGAGTATATCCAGAGTTTCAAAGCGCAAACAGATAAAGAGAAAAAATAATGTTAACTACCGGCTATGCCGTGAGAGGCGAGTGGCGGGAAATGCTTTTGATATTTTAGAGCTCAAAGAT
Source organism: Vandiemenella viatica (assembly GCA_031002005.1). Taxonomy (NCBI): domain Eukaryota; kingdom Metazoa; phylum Arthropoda; class Insecta; order Orthoptera; family Morabidae; genus Vandiemenella; species Vandiemenella viatica. The sequence goes on from CM061920.1 coordinate 1,739,004, forward strand.
TTCGAATTTATTTTAGAAAAATTAATTCTGCTTCAGGATTAATTGATAACACAATTTTAGTAACATGTATTTTGCACAGTTACTTATGGAAGGATAAAATTTCGTGCCATTTAGTATGTGAATTTCACGATGAGCGAGAGAAATCCTATTTTAGAATATTCTTTGTTTGTGTGCTAACGCTGGTACAGAAGCTTTTGAGTCAAAAAAATAAATTCACAATATTTTTTTTAATTCGGAAACAGAATCTGTATCTTGGCAGTACTAAAATGTGTAATAATATTTGAATTTATATTAAAGTTTGCCGACTTTATAATAATCATAAATAACATACCGTTAAAATATTTATTTATTCCTGTTTTTTATTGCTTACGAGCATAGTTTTCAGACGTTCGCCTCCCATTTGATCTGACCTGACCTGACCGTTGCTCGTTCACACTAGCGGTCAGCTCAGCTCAGCTCAGGTCTTGACCGTTGTTGATCTTCAGTTTGACCTGCCTTGCCCTGACCTGAGCTGACCGCGTAGTGTGAATGCTCCCATTGGATTACGTGTATAGCTATTTTTTACCTGAGCTGAGCTGACCGCTAGTGTGAACGGGCCTTAAAACTGTTACAATAATAGTGTGTGGTTTTGATTCCGTGAGCATGTGTGTCAAATGTGGCCAAATCCTACGTCATATTTACCACGTAAAATCTTGGAATATTGAGTTGACTGTGACCATACTTGCTAGCCAACCGTGACGATCGAGTTACTAGAAGAAATGAAGTCTAGACACCAACCGTCAGGTGGATTAAGTAATCTACTAATGACTATTTTAAAACTATAAAACCTCTAACTTTATAATAAGGCCAACATTTTCGCAGTTTGATTGGAGCTGAAGGAAAATGTGGAAGAGGAAAGAGGCCGGGAGACGATGGGATGTAACGACATATCGGTCCAAAAATATCGATATTTTTACATGCACGATACGATAATTTTGTTTACGTTCGCAGTTTTATTATTTACGTTTGCGTTCGTTAGTTCTTGTTTCTCCCTGGGACGTATTAGAATATTCTAAAGGAAGTAAAAAATATGACCGCCTGACCGATACAATTGCTTATTTTATTAGTGTTGATAATAGACCTTTTAATGCAGTTGAAGGCAAAGGTTTTAAGTTTTAATGAAGCACTTAGCACCATTATACAATGTTCCTTTTCGTGGAACTATCAAAACAAAAATTGATGAAAAATATGGAAAATTTTCGAAAGTTGTGAAGGAGGAGTTGAAAAGTGTGAATAACTTTTTATTGTTACGTATGGAATAACACCTACTTTTTGAAGATTACGGTACATTTTTTGCTCGAAAATTAAATTGAAATCAATAATGATCGGTATACTAGTTGGATTAGATATGTTTAAAATTGCAATTAATCATTTACTCAAAGTAGTCTCGTCGGTTCCTTTTGAACGCCTTTTCTCACAGGCAGGAACCGCTGTCACTCAACGAGGAATAGAGCTCTGGGAAAAGGTTAAGCAAACTACATTGACGCTTAATACTTGCAGACCTAATTTTTTTCAATAAACTACCACAAATTGATTGCTTGATTTTGATTTACATACCTATTTCTAATTTATAAAATAATGTATACAAATATCAGAAAATATCGATATTATCGATATGATGCGCCCAATATTATCGATTAACGATATCTGCCTGCCATCGATATAAATATCGATATATTTATCGATATTGATATTACATTGCACCCCTAGGTACTTGTGGCTTTTTGGTCCACGATAGCGGTGATAGATAGACGAGTACCTAAGTCTTCATATAGTTGCACGCTGATAGTATGGTGGTGCTATCTGCATTCACATCGAGGAAACTCTTTGCTCGTTTTTGTGTCGAGTTCGGCTATTGTCTGGCCGTTCTATTGTTGAGCACCTGTGCAGCCGCAATTACGGTAAAGTTTACGCCAGTCTATAAGAAGTAGCCTTCAAATATCTCGGGAGTATTGTGAGTGGTGATATGAGTTGCAAGAAGGAGGCGAAAACCAGAATAGCAATGGCAAAGGAAGCCTTCAATAAAAAGAAAAATTTATTATACGGAAGGCTGGATAAGAACCTGAGGAAAAAACTAACTAAATATTTTGTATGGAGTGTAAGACTATATGGAGCAGAAATATGGACGTTACGCAAAGAAGATCTAAAGAGGTTGGAAGCTATCGAAATGTGGATATGGAGGAGGATGGAGAAAATAAGTTGGAAAGACAAAGCAAGGAATGATGGAGTGCTGGAACGAATAGGAGAGGAAAGGTCCCTTATAAAAACAATAAGGAACAGAAAAAGGAACTGGATTGGTCATGTGTTGAGGAATGAGTGCCTGCTTAAAACTGCTCTGGCATAATCTCATGGCTCATTTCTATGCAGTCTTTTATGTGATAGGTTAGTCGATGACGTTTGATTTTGATGACATTGTTGGTAGGACAAGGTGTTGCGACTTGCATACTGAGTTATGATTGTTTATGAACATTTAAAGTTAGGTACTATACCTATGTCTGCATGCCGCTTCCTTGTAAATAGTCGGGTTACGAAGTTTCGTTTTAATCTTAACCTTATTCCACCCACTTTCGTCCGAGATCACCTATTTAAATTACGTAACTTTCATATGTATCAGTAACTTGTTGCATACCCAACTGGTTTACAAAGATTCATGTTTGCCAGGAGATTTAAACTTGCACTGAGTATGAAATTTAGCTTCTCAAATTACAACTGTGTCGGTAAACATTTTAGTTACTTTTATTTCGTAGAAACACTTCAAAAAAATGTACATAGCGTTTACATGAAACTTCTCTCCGGAGATCAAAGCACATTACAATTAATGGAGGACGCAGCAGTCCATGTTGGTGCTTTTCCGGGTTGCACGCACTATCGAATGCTCTGGCAAACAATAGAGTCGACGGACTATTTCTGAAGTTCTAACAACTACTTTGGCGAAACAAATCATACCAAAACATTTAAACGTATTCACAGTTACTTGAAATCACAAGAAAATACTCTTAAATGAAAATGAAAGCTTTTTACAAACATTTAACCATCAAAGTGACAACATTAAATAATTTCAAACAGTTATAATCGCACTCAAAGCATTATTGCTTACAGAATATTCCTAATTAAAGTCCCTTAATTTAATATTTCAGTCACTATATTGCTTTTAATATGATTACAACAGTCATTCGGTCCATTTAAAGTATTTTCATCCAGAAAAACACGCTTCATTTAATTATACAAATTTACAATCCATCACTTTGCTTCTCTCTCAGACGCAAATTTAGGTAGTTACAAATATAGTAGTTATTGGGAACATGGTTTTAAGGTTGTAACAGAATGTTCACTTCACTGTCAGAACGTACACTCCACTTACAGTACACCACACTGCCGCGGCTTCAACACGGACTGTCGGTGGCTGTTTTGAATGCTGTCAAACGTCTGTCCGTCCCTAACCTCCCGCGGCGATCTGTCCCTTGGGGAACGCTCCCCGAATACTCTGCGTGCAAGGGCGCTATCTTGCCCTATCATATATATTATTTCTGAGGTTTAATTTGTCACAAACCATTAACCCCCTTTATACCTAACAGAAATCGATACAGGAGGTATCATTTAAAGATTATGGTATCCACTTTGATCACATCACATTCTAAGGAAGTAATTTTTCCAAATTCGAACCTTAAAGGACAAAAATGTCAATATTTTTTAAAATGCTGTTTTTTGAGTCACGAGTCATTTATCTTCCTTCATACCTAACCGAAATTGATAAATCAACTACTGTATTATTTTAAAGATTAAGATCTCCGCTTTGGTGATGTCATATATTAAAAAACTTTTTTTTTAATTTTACCCTTAAAGCCCAAAAATATCAATATTTCTACAACGCGTTTTTGTGTCACGAGCCATTTATCTCCCTAGCTATCAAACTGATATAGATAAATGAGATATCATTTTAAAGATCAAGTTCTCCTGTTTTGTCACATCATATTTTAAGAAAGGAATTTTTCTGAATACGACCCTTAAAGGGCAAAAGTGTCATTATTACCATAATGTATTTTTCATCACGAGCCATTTATCTCCCTTGATGTCTAACCGAAACGCATTAATGATATATCATTTTAAAGATTAAGGTCTCTGGTTTGGTCAAATCATATGTTAAGGCAGAATTCTTTTTCGGAATTTAACCCTTCAGGGAAAAAGTATCATTATTTTAATAAACTCTTTCTTGACAGCTAACCGAAATCGACAAACGAAATATCGTTTAGAAGGTTAAGGTCTCAACTGAAGCAACATTATAAATTAAGAACGAAATTTTCCCGGATTGGAACCTTGAAGAACAAAAGCAATAACTGTGAAAGCCGCGCGTATGAGACAGTTCAGATCCAAGCCGCTAGATAACAGCAGCACATATCACAGAGATATTAATAAACTGCTTCACTGGCGTCGACTTTTGTTACGTACCTATTACACTAAACAAATAATTAATTGGAACAAATGAAGCGGTTATTCTTTCATCCTATTACAAATCACCAACCTCACTATTCATCGACTTCGCGAAATTCTCGCATGGGTCGTCTAGTGTACACTTACTACTGATTTAACTGTAATGGACCATTACGATGTGGCGCAGATAATTTAGGACCGGGCGTGGCGGGTGAACGGTTAACGTTCTGGCCTCGCATTCGGGAGGACGCCGGTTTGAGTCCCCGTCCGGGCATCCAGATTTGGGTTTTCCATGGTTTCCCCAGATCTTCCCAGGCGAATGCCGGGATGCTTCCCTCAAAATGCCATGGCCGAACTCCTTCCCGTTCCTTTTCCCGAATCCCCATCCCACCTCTAACGACCTCGACGTCGAGGAGGTGTAAAGCCATAAGTAAAAAAAAGGATAATGTAGGTGATGGGCTGTAAGTTAAGATGAAGAGGTAAGCTCAACATACAAAGAAATGGAGGATTGCGTCAAACCCAGCTGAGGGACTGATGACAGAAAAATATCTAGGTCCGAAACGACTTTGAGTTTCGAGTGTGGTATGTGTTGACCTTGCTGACCTGTAGCTGAGCTGTCTAGACTAAACTGCGCCGCAGCCCGCCGCGTATCGACCAGCCTAAAGCGCTGCCTCGGGGCTGTCTGCAGCCACGGCTCCAGACATTATATGCATCGCGGCAGGTACAAAACATTGACTCCAGTTACAATTGTACTGGTGTGAGCCCGTGGCCGTTTCTTTGCGTATCGTCACGGGTCTAGAGTAGTTCCAGTTTATAGGGTCGAAGATTATGACAGGTTGACCTGATCTGTGCAAATACGAAATTCACCTGTGTTTCACCCGTAGGGTGAGTAAAATCTCTTGAGCTTGAAGAACTCAGAAGTATTAATAGACGTATTAAGCACGGACAGGGACGATCGCGCTATCGTGTAATTGTTTCAAAGGTCATGAACGCTAGACTCGAACTTGCTGAATACAACCCCTTGACTTGTATTTGACCCTAAAAGTCCACTCTGAAAAATTTGAAGAATTTCTGTTTAAAGGAAGTGCGCAATTGCTTCGAAAGCATCATGTTGTTTTTGATTGATTCTGGGGAAACATTCATAATGTAATCTTTGGTCATAGTGTCCGTAACGTTGATGTCCACTTTAAATAACCTAAAAACTCACGTACAGCGGAAATGTACAAAGACTATTGTCGAAAGTGGTCAATAAAATATGTAAATAGCAAATAAACCGTAATACATAAACTTAAGTCAATCAGCAACATTAGCGAAAGTTTTAATTAAACTGAAATTTAGCATAGGCCGGAATGACTTTTTTTTCCTTTTTTTTTACGCCTCGTCGACGGCTAAGGTCATTAGAGGCGGGCCGGAATGACGGTTGGCATTCGCTGTAACAACAGAGACCATGAGTAAGTTAAGTTACTTAAAGTCGCCATGTTACTGAAAAGTAGTTCCACGTTTTTTTAACAGTAAAGTTTATCGATGTTTTTATAACTATAAAATGCTACGAAAATCAGAATTAATTCCTATTATGGCAATTAATTTAATAGCAGATGCTTAGGTATTAAACTGTGCACATAACCTCTAATTTCTAACATCTCTGATCGCTGTTAATTTGCAGCAAGTATATCATTGTTGATATACGATTAATAAATAAAAATCTGTTTGTTGTGTTTTAAATTAGTTAAATAAAGTAAGTGCTATGTTTTCTTCAAATAAGAAGAGGAATGAAATATTTTATTTAAGTGTTGTAAATACTAAATGCTGTAGCTAATGGCAAAAATCAAGTGAATTATTGAGTTTCACATCGCGTACATAAAATATTATACTTGATGATTTAAATATATATAAAAAGGTAAACTTAAAGCTCATTTAATAGCTAACGCGTTTATAAACTTTGTTTATAAAAATTAGCCTAGGCCCGAAAGACAATTGGCATTCTCTGTTACAACAGAGACCATGAGTAATGTAAGTTTCTTTAAGTCGACATGTTATTGAAAAGTAGTTCCACTTTTTTTTTAATAGCAAAGCTTATAAATATTTTTTAACTATGAAATGCTACGAAAAGCAAAATTAATTACTGTATTATGGCAATTAATTTCACAGCAGTTGCTTAGCTATTAAACTGTGCACCTAACCTCTAATTACTAATGACGATGGTCGCTGTTAATTTGCGAGTGGCCTGGTACGTGACGTCACCGTTCTCCAGCCAATAGCTATCGAGGTGAGTGAGTGAGTGATCCTAGGAAATTATATAGTAGATTGTTATGAGTGTAAAAACTACTCTGAATACGATTACTAACGATAGGGTGTCGGAGTATCTCTGACAGACAGAGAATCAATTAATGTAGGCAACAGAAAAGGTTAAGCGTATTATATAAGGGAGAACTTACATTTGATGTCTTCTAAGATCCATAGAGAACGAAAAATGTACACCCTCTGCTGGAAGAAGATAGAAAAGTCGCCAAAAAGTAAAAGAAGAAAGTAAAAGAAGACGTAATCCAAGGAGAAGTCTACGCATAATCAGGTAAAGCAAGTATTGTAATTTGCTTCTAGTGGGTATAACCCTACAACTTGAACACCCTTTTTTTTTTGTAGAATGGCACATTATTCTAATAAAACGTGAAATTTCATGTAAATTTCGTTATTATAACCCTAAATGTTGAGTACAAATAAACTAAAGCAAGGCAGAAATAATTAAATGTGGCAGAAACAATAGTAAAAAAGGCAAAATACGTACAAGAATAGGTTCGTATGTAACAGAAGAAAATAAGTAAATTCTGTTACTGAGGGGGAAAAATACAACTGATGGCCGAAGCAGGAAGGATGTTAAAATCGGGATAGGGAATTATGATAGATAGCCTTCTTGAAAGTAAGAAATCTTTTAGTTTCAAATACTGAACTATGACTCCGGAAGTAGTCTCTGAAACTACTCACGTCAGCGAAACTTGGACTTGAGGGATAGCAGAAAAAATGAACATTGAAGCATTCAACAGAAGCATGTTGAAAATTAAGAGGACAAATAAAATGCAAAACGACGCGTGTTTGAAATGATGGATGACGAAAGAACTTTGTGGAAAAGTCTGGCATAAAGACGAGACAGGACGGTGCGTCACATTTTAAGATATGGAGGATCGGTTAGTTTGTTAGGGAAGGGAACAGATGAAGGATAGAGGAAGACAAAGAGTGCAATATTTGAAGCAGTTAATTGAGGACGAATGTTGTAGTTGTTTCAACACCTTATCATTGCCTCGGCACTTTGGCATCTGTGTCATTGCTTCAACACGTTGATACCTGGGTCCACTAGTTCTTGTTTCAACACTTGGATACCTGCGTCACTTGCTCATTGTTTCAACATGTTGACGTTTGTGTTCTCCCAGGTGAGGAACTTAATGAGTATTCTTTGCCTCGGATATGAGTAGACTATTGTAACATTAAACGAAAGGTTTCGAATAACTTAACTCAAAACTTCGAAACCATTGGAAAACTGACAAGTTTGCAGATAATAAAGATATATTCAAAGAAAAAGTGAGAGATTATCTTATTGGAAACTCCTTCCACTCCATTCAAGAATTTTAACAAAATAATTTATTGTATTCAATATGACCTTATGAAAAAGTAAAAATGAATGTTTATTTTCATTGTATTTATTTGTCTTTGTAACATATAATTCTCTCATATTGTATGCATGCGTATTTACCATGACATGTTTAACATCCCAGAGGTCCTTCCTCAACAGCGATCCATGGAACAAGATTGATAAATAAATAGGTTCAAACTTTAAGAATGTTGTCCATCAAAAGAGATCCAACAAATAAGTCTACAGCAAAATAGAGAAAATCACTGAAACAATCCGCAAAAGGCAAATGGCCACCTCAAACGGGTGGAGGAGAACAGATTAACAATATATATATTATTTGATTCAAGAGTCAAAACTGCAATGCCCTGGTTCGTAAATATTAAAGAAGATCTTCATTTGATGGGATTAGAGCCAGAAGATGCTTTCAACAGAGATATATTTCGGAAGAAGTTAATGACAAGTGGGACAAGCCGAGACGAACACTCCAACAGAAGACGCGGTACACTCTGGACAGAGGAGCGCAAACAGGCGCACTCAAAACGAAGGAAGGAGTTCTGGGCCCAAAAGAAGATGAAACTCGCTGCCAAATGTACAAAGGCTTTAACGTGGTCCTAGTTGGCCTCAACGAATAAATAAATAACAAAGACGATTAAGTGGCAGAATGTTTCCTTCGATGTGATGAGATGTGATGAGATGGGTGATAAGGCTTGGTGGGAAATTTTATATGCAGGGTGCAGATTGACTGCGATAACTCTCAATACAAGGTCAGTTTGTATGAATTGGATGAGGCCGTTCTCTCTATTACGATCTTCTCTAAGAGCAATCCCGAGTGTATATCCCGTCTGTGGAGTCGAGGCGATCTTGACACTCGACGCTGGTTGATTGTGGGCTTTGCCTAAAGGTAGCTTGCCACTGCCCGAGCCGGTACTGGTATGAACAGCTGGTCGTGGGATGGTACCCGCCTGTGCTGGCAGCGATGGCGCGCCTCTATCCTTCGTCCAATCGGTAAACATCAAACGCCCGGGTAGCTGGTGGGGAGGCGGCTGCGACGTGGTGAAGGGGCTGGCGAGCAATGTGACTCCCTGCAATCACCCGCATCACAGGCTGGTTTCTTTCACAACAAAGTGCCGTCGAATGAGGACATTGTCAACAGATAAATCATTCGCTTCTTCATGGGAAAATTTGGCAATCCATAGACTGAGTACTTACAGACGAGTGGGATGTTTTTTCTGAGTTCACGCATTGGAGGGGACAGCCAGCGTCCAACCAGTAGGCCTTGTTATAACTGGTAATAATGCTGCATGACTGAGCGAATCCAGGAAGAGGCATGGATTCCTGGTAACGAGACTTTATTTTACTTACGGCTTTACGCCTCGTCGACGGCTAAGGTCATTAGAGGCGGTATGGGACTGGGGACAACGAACGGGAAGGAATTCGGCCATGGCCTTTTGAAGGAAGCATATCGGCATTCGCCTGGAATGGTATGAAAAAACCATGCAAAAACCCAAATCTGGATGCCCGGATAGGGATTCAAAGCTGCGTCCTCCAGAATGCGAGGCCAGAACGTTAACCACTCACCCACCACGCTCGGTCCATCCATCCTTCTCACCCTCGTCACTAAACCCGACATGTCTCCTGTCTGCCTCTATAGACTGAGCCTTCACGTGGTGAACCTCCTTAGGCTGAGCCTCTGCACGCCGAGCCTCAAGGATCCTAACCCTTCGCACAACTCCCCGATCGTTCCGCCCATCTCCCTATTCATCCCTAATATAAAGTGAACAATACCTTGGGAGAGTCTCATTTATTTCCGATGTTCCTTCTCGACTACATGCCCAATGAAACCACTTCTTACATCCACTACAAGTCTCACCATTCAACACGTGCCTGCGAGAGGCGCCACACTTTCCAGGCGTGATTTTTCCCAAATATTTCTAGTTCCTTCTGAAACAAGTACCTTCTGAACGAAGTTCATTAGACGACTCAATTTATCGGTTACTTTTGTGCTTAATGTGTGCCCTTACATTGGTTACAGACCATTGAATGTAAATTCCGTCATCCAAGACATTAGGAATCTTGCAGATAAAGCATTGGGAAATACTTAAGGCTAACCTTTTTTGTACTCAATTTGAAAATGTTCACCGTCAATAACAATAGTATTTTCACGTTAAGTTAATGGGTGAGGACCCGGGGTCCGTAAGGTCAAGGGTTGAAATCCCCGTCCATCCATCCAGATTGTAGTTTTCCATGCTTTTCCGAAATCATTTCACGCCAATGCCGGGATCTTCCTACAAAAGCCCATGGCCGAATTCCTTCCTGTTCTTTATTCACAGTCATCTGTCGGCTTTAACTACCTCATCGTCATGAGCGACAAGGCTATAATAAAAAAATATCTTGCAGCGATATCCTATGATGATGAAGTGCGTACCAGTTATTAATACTTTGAAGAGATCATGGATCGAAATTAGTAAATCTAACTCAAGCCACATTGACTGAACCAGAAGCTGTACGGGTCTAGCGATCCTGCACTGCGTGATCCTGGAGCTACCGCAACCAATAGGAAACTGCACCACGGAACATCGAGATCTGGGTGGTCGGAGGGGATGCGAACCCGCGTCATGTGGGACTCGCGCACTGCTGAGGCACTGGTAAGGACTGCCCTCTCTGTCCGGCGACTCACATCCTAGCACGGTGCTAAAAGTATTGCGGTGCGAGGGGGGTCATTACTATTGCTGTAAGTTTTAATATTAATTTGATTATTGATTTTAAATTACGAAATTAATTTTCAGCTAGCAAGGATCCTGATTGCTGTTGATGACATACATTAAATGCTTAATTTATTGTTTCATTATGGCTTGCACATAGCCGGATACATTTAACATTACGTTAGACATTATGTGTACCAGCAAGCAAAAGCACTATCCGGCTTTACAATCTGCCTGAAGATAGCAAACATAAACTGAATATTACATATTTCATTTTAAAATTAAGAACATGATAACATCGTGGCCACAAGCCAACAATAATAGGTTACATGAATGGTGGATAAAATCCCTTGGGCGCCGAATTCAATTAGAAAAAGATGAACAATATTAAGGCTCAAACTGAACTTGCAAGGAGCTTTAAAGTTCATGAGGTCATTTGCCAAATAGCTTTTAAATGGAATCGAACAGAGATCCTGTCTCATGGGTCGATTACGGATCCTTCAAAGTCTTTCCAAACCATGGAACAATGATGGGTGATGGAACACATTACCAAAAATTAGCCGCATCAGCAGCGGCGGCGTGCGGCGTTGGTCTCTAAGTTGTCCCACCAGTGAATGGACTGCATAAATCTACCAGCCTGTGATCGAAGTCAGAGCCCGCCAATACAGTGCCACTCCACACTGTGAAGTCTCTCGACCCGACGACCGCTGACCACACAATGACCAAGTATATCCGCTTCTCCTTCCCTCTTCCGAAACTCCTTCTCGAAGTTTCGGTACATGGAAAAGAAACCGCGAATTAACATCGGTAGACCCCGTATAAGATACGGCATTGGTTGTTTAACTTCTTCCCAAAACCACGTGAGGTTCGAAGTCAATCTTACTCGCCCTGGCCTCCCGCGCGTCGCTCACCCCTTCCGCCGCACAGGTATCCCGCGCGGGGTTCAACGCACTGACCTTGACGGCTAACGGTACCTATCCATTCTGGGCGAGCGATCAATAGCTCGCGTCAGCCCACGCGTTCTGGTGATTTCCACCGGATATACCGTTGTCAGCTTCAAAATCTCTCCTGCTCTTCCAACTAACAACCTCTTTATTCAGTTATGTTATTAAGAAATTAAGGCAGCCTGGGATATCAGTTACATTGATCAGATGATTAATTTACAAAATATTCACAAATATTAAATTAATCCGAATATAATTTTAAATACGATATTTAAATATTTGCAGTATGCCATATTCTGCGTGCTACAGCATGAACAGCGTTTCCAAGGCGACGCCGCGCCGTCACGTCTGCAGGATCACTACGAGTATTGCCTGTACAGGGTGAGTCCACTATTACACGGTGGCGCGGTTAATACAGGTGGAACACGCCAGGGCAATCAAAGAGCCCGCCCGCCTGAGAACACAGCAAGGCGGTCTCCCTCACGCAGCCTGCACCGCCAGGCGGGGCACTGTGTCTAAAGTACCGCAAGAAACGCGACGCAGTATCGACACGAGCAAAGGAACGAAGCAGGCGATCACAACATTCAGACAAGTGCTTAGACGAGCTGGGTCGTCCACTGCAACCGCATTCGCCCGAGTGACGCCCGATTTGACGGCCTAGCAGTTCGTCCGATCAACCTCGTCCACTGCAAACGAATAACGTCCCACACATACTGGCCATCCGTCACTGTTGCTTCAATACCAAGCGAATGGGGTGTTCTTATCAAATGTATCATTATCACTGCCAGCCAGGTGAACCATTCTCTGATGTGGCCTATTAAGGTATGATTTTTTCAGATATAACTTTAGCAGTGTTCTCCAGGTTACACGATCTTTGGAGATCCTCTCCCAATTAACTCCGACAACCCTGCGTATGTCCTTGTCCCATCGGTCTGGTGGTGGATGTGTAACGTACAGGGTGGTCCCGAATTCATGGCACAAACTTTAATGGTAGGTACAGGGCATTGTAACAATGATTTATTGTATAGGAATGTATGGTTGCAACTGACGCGGTGTGGCATAAACAGGGGAAATAACAGCCGAAAGGAAAAACAAAGCTTTTATTGAAACGTTGTTGACAAGTGTCATGTTTACACTAACTGTTCAAAATTGCGTCCACCACGTTCAAAGATGCCTGGTACTTCACGCACACCTGCAGCAGCTACGGATATGCGAGCAACGAGATCCTCACCTGAGTCAACTGGAGTCTCATAAACAAGATGCTTTAGATGTCCCCATAAAAAGTAATCGATGAGCGATAAATCGGGAGATCGGGGTGGCCAAGGTACTGGTCCACCACGCCCAATCCAACGAGCCCCAAACGTGGCTTTCCTTTATTTCCCTGTTTGCACCTCACCGCGTCACTTGCGACCATACATTTCTATACAATAAATCATTGTTACAATGTCCTGTACCTACCATTAAAGTTTGTACCATGAATTCGGGACCACCCTGTATAGTAACCCATATTTCGTGAAAATAGACTTTGCCTTGTCAGAGCCGCAGGGCCGGCGTTAGGGGGGGGGGGGTAAGCGGGTCAAATGTACCCGGGCCCGCCGGCTGATTGGGGGGGGGGGGG